>CAUZXS010002929.1:0-138864 GCA_963585895.1 Sepioteuthis lessoniana | reverse complement strand
CCCTCCAACGAGTGTCCTGATATGACACTAAACAATCTGATGGTGAAGTTCCTTCAATGCTGGAGCTTTGGGGAATGCGGAGTACCCCTTCATTGCCTTCGCTCTCAGGTCCACTCTGGCCCGGAGTGGTAGCACCTGATAAGGGTCCTATCTATGGGTTAAATAGAACAAAACCGTGCTTCTTTCACTATACTGATTTTTGCATTTAAACTGCGTATTTATGCTAAACTGAATTGTTTAAAATAGAACTGTTTTGACATTGGAACTGCGTACTTATGCTGAACTGAATTGCTCGAAATAGAACTGCTTTTGACGTCTAAACTGTGTGCTTATGCTAAACTGAATTATCTGAAATAAAACAGTCTGACATTTAAATCTGTGTATTGCCCAGTCAGCTGGGGCTGTAGAATACACTGACTGCACCTCTTCAGAGGGGTAAGACCCCACCTAACGAGTGTTCTGGATATGACACTAAACAATCTGATGGTGAGGTTCCAGCAATGCTGGAGCTTTGGGGAATGTGGAGTACTCCTTCATTGCCATCGCTCCCAGGTCCACTCTGGCCCGGAGTGGTAGCACCTGATAGGGCCCTATCTATGGGTTAAATAGAACTAACAGCATACTTATGCTAAAATGAATTGAGTAAACTGAATAGCTTGAAATAGAAACATTTTTGACAATTAAACCGTACTTACACTTAAACTGAGTGCTTATGCTTAACTGAATTATTTCAAATAGAACTGTTTTTCAACATTAAAACTGTATTTACCCTTAACTGAATTATTACATATAACTGCTTGAATAGTTTGAAATAGAAATGTTTTTGACAATTAAACTGTGTACTTATGCTAAACTGAACTGTTTTCGATAGAACAGATTATTTACATAAAAATGGATTTGGCGTTAAGTAACCTACAAAGGTTGATACGCCATAAAACCAAACAAACCCACCAAACCATTTCCTAAAAAAACTGCAAAAAATCCCCAAAAGAGAGATAGAATCAGTCTATATTTCATCTGCCTAAAGATATTCGGTTGTAAACAGATTTTAAACAAGACTATAAAACCATCTTCTTTTATCGGAAATTTTAAAAAAATGGACAGTCTAGTCTTCCCAATTAAAAGCAGACCTCTCTATTTTTAACACTTTTCTGTAACTACTCAGCAGTGCTTTCAAAAGCAGTGAATATTTTTAGACTTAACGTGTTTAATTTAAAATAAAGACAGAATGGTTATTTTTATACGCACCAAAATTTGTTTGGTACTTATTTGAAATTAGTGAAACACTTGGCGGTGTTTTTCAGCAGGTAATTACCTAACCTTTCCAACGGTCAAGTAATTACTTTTCTGGCGCCGTCATTATTTAGACACACAATTATTTAATTACATGCTGTCTTTTGATTGCATGCCGGCATCGGGTTTTCCCGAACCGTTTCCAATTCAACCAACCAATATAAGATGGATATAACATGAACTTTTGTTTGACTGAAGAATAAATTAATTATACTTATATAATTGATGTTTTGTTTACATCGATAAAATATACAAGAACTATTTTTTCGAGATCTTGGCAAAGAAATGATTGGTTGATGAAAATAAGTTCACGTTCCTTACAACGAAGGATAAATCTCTTCGTGTGAATGAAAAGCCGTCAATTAACTTAAATTGTGCAATACCACGGTTTAATTAGTACATATTAGTATATAAATAGAACATACAAATAATATACAGTACATATGAAATTTTATCTCTGGGAAGAATTTTCAACTTGGAAAACAAAAAGGGAGTCGTAGTTAAGTCAGGTGAGTATAGAGGATGCTGTTCTGGCACAGTGTGTGTCCTCGTGGTGTAATGGTTAAAGCGATGGACTGCGGAATCATAGTAAGCGAGTTCGTACTCCAGTCGCGCTATTACGTTCACTTTCGGCCAAATACCATTGGGAAAGGTATGAACCCCCTTTCCCTACCCTTATGGGTTGAATAGTACCACTACTGTTCTTCTAGGAGGTTGGCTTCGGCATTAAATAACCTACAAAGGTTGATATGCCATAAAAAAGAGACCAAACCTGTTTTGGCACAGAAATATCGAGACTGACTTCATCATTTTTCAAAATAGCGCTAAGTCGTCTAGATGGAAATGGAAGTGCCCGTGGTGTAATGGTTATCGTCGTAGGAATTGGACACGGTGATACGAGTTCAAATCCTAGACGAGACTGATTGCATTTCACATCGCACTAATACCCTTGGGAAAGGTATGAATCCAATTATTCTCCCTCCAGCTATGGGTAAATAGTAGGGCAGACTAGGTTCTTCAGCCTTGGTAAGGCAACTAGTCTAGGAGAAGGAATACTCTGAATTCAAACCTGTTAAACTCTGCTTAAAAAAATTGACCTTGTGTCATATCCTGCCCGAGCGGAGGGGTTGGGTAAATATGGCTAAGTCGTCTAGAAGGTGAATTAATCGATAAAGTAGAATCATGTATACATGTGATAATTTTTTCAGATTCTTTAAGAATGAATTCCGTCCAAAATGCATTTTTTGGGGGTCAAATAGAAACTTCTACTTAAGTCTAAAACTTATTTGGTGAGCTTTGCTTAATTTGGCACATAGACCTCAGGTTGCTTACTGCATCTGCTACTGCAAGTACGATTAAAAGTCATATGTAAGTAAATGTAAAAACATCAAGAACAACAAGAAAAAGAACAAAAAACAAAACAAAAACAAAAACATGCTGTTTTGAATTCTGAGAAGAAAATGATTTGAAAGTTATGGCAGTTACATTACAATAGACAGACGTCAACTGACACTTATTGGCACTGACTATTATTTTTACAGTCAAACATGTAACTTACATTCTTGTAAATAGGTACTAGAACAGACAGACAGACGTAAGTCAAAACTGATTCGTCTAGCAACATAATATTAAGTGAAATGTGTATGAAAGAATGCCATTGTAAACAAACACATATATACTGTAGCCAAAATGTTATATATTAAAAAGCCTGCGAGTGAAATAATCTGCCGTTATAAAAGTTATATGTAGTGTAAGTAGTACATGAGACTTTTGGTAAGGCTGTTTAATATCTATCTATCTATCTATCTATCTATCTATCTATCTATCTAAGAAGTATATGCGAAGAATATATATATACATATATATATATATATATATATATATATATATATATATATATATATATATATATATTCTTCGCATTTACTTCTTACATATTTGCGAGCAAAATGTTATAACATTATATTTACATTTAAGCATGTATATATATATATATATATATATATATATATATATATATATATATATATATATATAAAATAAGTAAAGTAGGCGACCATAGTCGAGGGCGACTAGAAGGCCCCCTTTTCAATGGAAATATATATATATATATATATATATATATATATATATATATATATATATATATATATACGTGTGTGTGTGTGCGTGCAGACACAAAATTATACTTATACACAAACTGGGACTTTTTTAAAATTAATATTTTAGTTTTGTTTTGATTTTGGTGGAAATAGTACTTTTTAAAGATGATATTTGTCAGATTTAACTCGCACACACACACACACACACACACACATGCACACACACAAATACATATATACATATATGTGCATGTGTGTGCAAATAAAGAATAATATATTCAAGCAGAAGTGTTCCAAATTTTTTGGGAAAGAGCCATAGAGATAATCTAATGAATATATTCCTTATTAGTCAAAAGAAATCGTGTAAATTAGATTATTATTCTTTAAAAAATGCTTAAGCAAATAAACATTTCAAAAGTTAAATTTTAAACTTTGATTCATTGCCACAAAAATTTTAACTGTTGCTTATTATCATTTGTAGATTAAAATAATGTCTAAAGACATTATTAGTTTTAGGTCAAAATAACTTTATTCAAATATCTAAGTAATTTTATTATAAAAGCAATCAACAACACTATTATTCATTTATAAAACATTACAAAAGACCAGATTCAAAACGAGTTACAAAACAGTTATTTGTTGAAATTTGAGTATAAAGCAAATCTTGTAAATTCTTCATGTCCATTAAACAAGAACCGCTAAGTTGACCAAGTGGTCTGTTTGCCCACATAAATAAGTTGTGTAAAAATAACAGGTTAAGTGCAGTTATTTTGAGAGCAGAAATTTCAAAAAAATCTTCGTTCATATATATTGTCTCTTTCATCATGTATTGTGATCTGATACGGTATATATATATATATATATATATATATATATATATATATATATATATATATATATATATATAAGCAAATAGAACATTAACAATGGTAGATAATAAAACTAATGGTATAAAATGATCTAATCGTAGTAAAATGCAAGAACGGCTTTCATGGCTTATTCCATGAAATAGTTCCCGAATAAATTCTTTTACCTCAGTGGGAGAGAGAGAGAGAGAGAGAGAGAGAGAGAGAGAGAGAGAGAGAGAGAGAGAGATGCGGGGATAAAAGTAAACAATCTTGAAAATACCAAATTGATTCTAATTAAGCTGAATAGCAACAGAAGGACTAAATATAGATTATTTAGATTGAGTGTCACTTGGCCCATGTTTATGATGGACGGAGCAAACCTATGATCTCTAGGAAGGCCGTAAATACCACCCGCTTTGTATCTTTTCTTTTAGCTTATTCCTCTCAGTTCTCTTTTCTTTACTTAAACATTTCTTACTACTTTTTTAAAAACCTTTGTTCGTTTTTTTTAAAATTATTTTCCCTCTTTTTTATTTTTTATATCCTTCGTGCCTCAATTTTTTCATCTTTCATTCTTTTCTTTCTTCATCCTTCTTTTTCTTTTATCTTCAGCTCTGATTTACTTCCATTCATCCTTGTTTTCTTTTCCCCATTCACTAAATTTCTCACTTTTCTCTATTTGAAAATACCAATTAGTTTATCTCCCTACCTATCTTATTTATCTTTTTTATGTTCCTCGACCATTTTTCTCCCTTCTGATTTACAGGCCACTTTTAGTTAAATGTCAATTCTAAGCATCTTTACAGCCTTAAAAAAACTCCTGGTTATTTTCCCCAAGATTGTGAGCTCAGCTTTCTCCAGTCAAGCCAAAGAATAAACACATTTACTTTTAATCATTATAGTGCATGGCTTTCCCATGCAACTGCGCTTGCTGTCTTTTAAAAACACTGATACAAAGAAAACAAAAATAACTTTCGCCATTACAGATTAAAGCTCAAATCTACGTCGTGAAGATTTTCTCACTTCTCCCTGTCGGGTTTTCTATCGATAGCAGAAGAAGAAACAGATATATACAGATCTTTCTGGAATTGTCTGAAAGAATAACTGAAAACACAAAAGCTGTTGCTCGATGGAATCCTTTATAAATGGTTGGTGCCTGCATATGCTGAATTTTATTTGTTTATCTGGTTTAAGGTCTTCAATTAATTCATTTAAGATGAAGAATTTAGGAAATTTTCAATGATAAAGTGATTTTCATTCAATAAAACGCCCTACATTGTCCTTCTTATATGTTAAAACTGTAAGTAATCGATATTCACAGTAGATTGAATCCAAAATCCTCGCTAGGGGATAATGAGATCAGCGGATAATACCTAACCAGGATCTTGTTGAATGTCAAAAGATTTCCCACGGGAAATTGACACCCGATTTAAAAAGAAACTTCATTTCTTTTCGTTTTGATTTTTGCTAGAAAAAAAACCCACAACATTTTAATTAATAATTTTAACTAGGCTTGTCGTTTACCTCCTAATTAATGTTGTTTTTATGGCAATTCCCTCAGATCATACTTCTAGACAGTAAAGCAAAGCTTTTATTTGTATATTTGCATATCTTTATTTGTATATTGCATTTGAAATAATAAACCCTCCGTATCTTTGATTTAGAAAAAAATTATATGTTTATAAAAATTGTCTGTGTATATTTATGAGTGATACTGTATAATTTTTCAATATTGGTGCCAATCTCTGGTGTATTTCATACAAACCAAGAAAAACTTGGAGCCAAAGGTTTAGAAAAGGATATCTCTCCAAGAAACAAATAAAACACCGAATCATCGCCTCTTTCCGAGACATTGAATGATGTATGGCAACTGGGCCCAACCACTAAGATAATGATGACATTCTAATATGTCACCGTCTTGAGCAGGATTATTAGATAGAAATTTGACAATATTTAAGGTTTAACGAAGAGATGCCGAGAAAAGGAAAATCTTGTTTTCAATTAGAAAAATTCATAGAAAGCTATATGAAATGTTCAGAAGCTTTAAGTATTTCTTAAGAACTCGTTTAGCAAAACAGCTACATCTGATGAGAACCAGATTTAGATACATGCGGGTTGCAATTTTGATTCTGTTTTATTATTACAATAATAGAAAAGAAAAGACAAGACAACTTGTATTCGGAAAAAAAATAATACTAGTAAAATTATAGATAATAATGTCCGACAAAGTTTTATAAAAAAAATAAACGAATAAAAACTAGACTTTTAACACTACTGGTATGTAAAACAGGGACAACAAGTATGGCACTGATTATTCGGAAATAGAGGTGTTGAGTAGTTTTATAGTTGTTGTTTGGACGTCTGTGATACTATCCATAGTCTCGTAGTGATAAATCAACTTTCTACATAGAACCAGACTTCCATGAAGCAGAAAGGGAGTTGAGTTTATATATTGCATAGCCGTAATACATATACATGCGAAAACAAAATCAATAATAATGACGAATGAACACAGTTCTTTAGAAAAATATACCTCTCACTTTATTCGAAAGGGTTGCGAAAGAGTTGCGAAAGGGTTATGTGCAAGGGGTGAGTTGGAGACTGAACAGACTGCAACATATTGACCCCAAATTCCTCTGCCTCTAGCAGCAGTTCTTTCTCGTTTTGGAGGGCTGCTAAATCGGGGGTCCCGAGGGCCCATAGCCCTCTGCTGGGTGCTGGTTCTCTCTACAGCATCTTATCTCCAACTAACTGAACCTGTCTGTGGCACCGGGTTATATAATTGTTTGACACCCACCTGCTTCTTGTAGGTGTCACATCTGCACCCAATTCAACCCGTACATAATCAAGGTTATACCCTGATATCTTCAACCGGATGCACCTGTTATTCACACAGGTGCATCTCTTATTTGACAGCTCGGCCGAGGGTCAATATTTTACACATCGACAGCATTTTTTGTGAGTTTTTGATGTACACTGTTCTGAGATATAAGACGATCATTTAAATCAAGTAAAAATTATACAAATATTACACAGGATCCCATGAACTTTATGGCGGGGAATGTGGGTCGACTGAAGTTTGAGACTGGCGGTTATAGATCTTGGATTCGATGCAATGGGTTTTATTCTTCGAAAAAATCTTGTAAATAATGCATAGTAAAAAAATGTTAATTCTTATATTAATACAGAGACTACAGCAAAAGCAGCAACGCTACTTTCAAGAAAACTTTCATCAGGTGATAATCTCTGTCTCTCCCTCACTATTTCTCTCTCTCTCTCTCTCTCTATATATATATATATATATATAAACTAAGGTAACCAACTTTATTTCTATATACACTCACCCCCCACATATATATATGCTTATATATATGTGTGTGTATCGATATAGAGATATATAAATATATATTTTTCTGCACGAAATAATAGGATCCTTTTATCTTTGGTTGTAGAAGAAAACTAACTTGTTTTATAAAAAGAATTGATAAGCGTGTACTTATTTATGGGCAGTATTGTGTCTATCTCTCTCTCTATATATATATGAGTTGAATTTTGAAGGTCTAAGTTTTACGTAAAATATTTGCATAGAACTATAAATTAGTCATAAATTTGCGAGGTTGAATCTCAAACATAATGGGTGGACGACGAGCAAACTCTGGTTTCAGAGGAAAATATGCCCTTGGGAAATTATTTTTTTTCAAGATGTGACCAGAATAATGCATGTCAACAATAACTAGCAATGAAAAAGAAGAAAAAGAAAAAACGGAAAATATTTTTATAAATGAGAGATAACAAAAAAAGAAAAGCCGTCTTTGATACGTGTTTCTTTTAAAATACAACGCTGAAGCCTTTGGCGTTGACATCAGATAAAAACGCCAAATGTTCCATTTTGTTCCCAACAAGATAAAATTCAAAAGATCTCTGAGGCTAAATCTTTTAAAATGTGCTGAAAGTTGAACTTCCGGTCGCTATTTCGTGGTTTTCCGGTATGAGTGTCTCAGTCTTACCGATTTTCTGTAAATCAATGGGAGTGGGGCTGTAGTGTCGTTTCTGCTTGTAAATGAAAAAGAATCGAGATTTTATTCTGTACTCAAAAGTTATTGTCATGTATCGGACAATATTTAGATCAATATTTAGGTGTTTAGGAATTTATAGTTCGATTAAAGTTGTACGCTGAACACTCAATGAAAAACTGTCTGTGTAGCTTTAAAGAGGAAACACTTTACCTTAGAAATTTGAATTATAATTTTGCATTTCTCGATTCTGAACGTATAAAACCAAAACTCCATTAAAGGTAGAAAATATGGTGTTTATAATATTTTCACAGAGTTGTATTATATTGTGTTGAATAAAACACTTAAACTCTATACTTTTATAATTCTCATTCTTCCACGTGGGGAATTTGCCGGCTACCACATACGCTAAAATGCAATTGCTCTTCTCATGAATTGATCCCTCTGGTAGCCGATAAAGTTTATGTAAAAAAGAGATATAAAAAATTCCTTCGCTTACGCTGAGAAACACGATTGGCTCTGGGGTAAGATATCTGACTGACGTAAAGTCACCCGGGTTTCGATCTCGGCTTGAAGTATCTCGCGGGTCTAGCCAAACTGAAGAGTGGTGAAACAATGAAACAATCTGTCTGTAGATGACAACGTATATATATTTCATTTCGAAAGGGATGAATTTAGGAAGCTACCGTATGTTTCTGAAGTAATTTTGGCTCTCAACTTGAGCCATTTTCGAGGGAGTTAATAATGAAGTTATTAACACAAGAACGAGTTATATACATCTATATAAAGAATTGGAGGAAGAGCAAATGGGAGGGGAATTTACAGAAAAGCAGAATTTCAATAGAGGCAAGAGAAAGAATTGACAGGAAATGTGCTTTCGGTATTTTTGAATGTGGCTGCTATATTCGAAGTTAATCTTGTTTCAGGAATGTTTATTAATCTTTACATATAAAGTTTAAAGAACGATCAATCTGTTTCAATGCATTTATCATGTTTCATAATCTAGAGTTAATTCTCTCTCTCTATTTTTTTACTTTGACTCAGTCATGACATGAAGTGGGAGGAAACCAAAAGCGGAAGTCAGTCACTGATGAAAATTGCGTCAACAAAACAAGAAGTTTGATAGGAAGAGGTATCTATCAAGTTAGCTGGGTAGGAAAGTTGGTTGGTTGGTTAGTAGAACATATGCAACAGAAATAGAACATGAAAGAGTTGACAAAACAAATGTGAGGTAAAGGGTTAAAGGAATTTAAGAATTAAGAATCAATGAAATATAATATTATTCAAGGAATTTCCGTTGGAAATGTAATGTTTTAAAACCTTACTCATTTTTTGTTACATTTAATGACTTACACAACCTGATGAAGGTCTAAAAACCGAAACGTTTAACGTTGACAAGTAGTTCTACAAATAAAATAATTCCCTGAAGACTTTGTGTTTTTTTATCTCAACATATTTTCACAAAGTCGGGTTTATTTCCAGTTTTTGTAAATTTTTACGCTTTAACCCATCGGATTTTAGAGAAAACTAAAAATCAGATTCTACTTTTATTTTTTGGCGAATAGAGTAAGCATTACAGACGACTAGAGATAATATTTTTTCAGGTTGTTTACATGTATTCGCTAAAATGTAGAATCTGAGTTTTATTCTTCGCTAAAATCCGATGGGTTAAAGGGTAAAAAATTATACCAATATATACACACACACACATATATATATATATAAGAATACACTTTTTAAAACAATTTTGTTAGTAGTCTAGCATGATGCAGTACAATTAGTGTAACTATTTGGTTTTCCAAAGTGTCTTATTTCGTATACCACTGGGTTTCATTCCAAAACATATATATATATATATATATAATGTTAGTAGGCATAAGAAATGTTGCTTGCTTGGTAGGTAAAGGTATGATTTTTTATGCTAATTTTATTATTTCTGGTGGCCTTTTAATCAATAACATATAGTTTGGTCCAAGTCTTTTTTGGTCAAAACCATCCAAAGGATGCGGTCTGAAGTAACCTAGATAGATTTTTCTGACTCTGTAGGCATATATATAGATATATATATATATATATCATTATCTTTTTTCGTAGTCCACTGACGAAATCATATGAATTAACTGAAAATGGAATCAGTTAGCCGAGTTCAAATCCTAGCTGAGGCCCTTTGCCTTCACTTTCAACTAATACTTTTTCGACAAGGCTGAATCCATCTCTTTTCCTCTGGTTTTAAGTAACGCAGTCAGTCAGTCTATTAGAAAAAGGTGACACTTTGAAAAAGGCGGACTGTACAAACATCACACAATTATTGACTTCGAAATAATTGCAAGAGATTATCTTGATTTGTTGCTTATCCCTGAGAAGGAATGCTTGCTTCCTCATTTGGTGGCATGATCATCTGTGTTCAAGAAAAGTAAGGAAAGAGATGAAATGAATTTTTCTTTTAACAATTCTAAAAACTTTTATTATTCATGTTCTCTTATTCCTTTAGTCTGCGAAGATGGTACGATTTTAGTCGAAGTCATCCTAATACGACTATATCAGAAATTCATCTTTTCTTTCTAGCCTTTTCTGAGCGCAAATTAGTTTTAAACCTTACTTTTTACTAATGCATTCTGACTCTTTCTCTAACTGTCCCAAACCGAGTGCATCTCTTTCTTCATTTATATATATATATATATATATATATATATATATATATATATATATGAAGAGTAAATAAAGGATTGTAATCCGACAATATGTAGAAAAACAACGATCCAAGTGGAAGGAATGATTTATTGAGGGGTCGACACTATAGCGTTTCGGTTCTACTAGGTTTTTGTATTTCACATTTCTAAACATCCATCGATAACTTAAAATTGTTAATATCACCCCTCATGGTCCTGATGATGGTTCAGTAGAACCGAAACGCTATTGTGTCGACCCCTCAATAAATCTTTCCTTCCACTTGGATTGCTGTTATCAGTTTTTTACACACACACACACACACACACACACACACATATATATATATATATATATAAGTAAAGTTGGTGATCTTAGTCGAGGGTGATCCGAAGCCCCCCTTGTCATTATATACTACACTGAGGGAGAGCGATACTCCTTTCCCTGGATTGCTCTACTTTAGCTTGGATCCCTATTTAATAATGCTGAATGTTAAGCAAAGAGGCATTAAGTACCGTATTTTGGGTCTTTGGTATAACTCAACTAAGATTGAACCCCAGTCTTCCGGGTCATTGTCGAACACTCTACCCAATAGGCCGATAGACCGTTGTGATAATACCGGTCCATTGGTCTAGTGAATAGAGTGTTCACAAGGTCAATCCCAGGTATAGTCATACCACAGACTCAAAAAATGGTACTCGATGCATCCATGATTAAAACTCAGCATTATAAGGTACTTATCATGGGTAAAGTGAAGGAATTTTGAGAATGGAGTAACACCTTGCCCTCGGTGTAGTAGCTGTTGAAATGAGAATCTTCGGGTCGCCCTCGACTACGGTCACCTACTTTACTTACATGTATACGACTATCTTGCGGTACGTTCAACATAGGAATATTGCTTTCAGTAGTGAAAATAAGGGTCCTTTTCAAAGAATTCTTAGATATTTTAAATCACTTTTAAAAATATTTTAGTCCTGAGTACGTCATTGAAAGCAGTATATATATATATATATATATATATATATATATATATATATATATATATATATATATATATATATATATATATATATATATATATATATATATATATATATATATATATATATATATATATATATATATATATATATATATATATATATATATATATATATATATATATATATATATATATATATATATATATATATATATATATATATATATATATATATAGGGTATAAAAAAATGTAAACAAAGGCTGCTGCTGCTGTTTCTAAAAATAAAAATACCTTAAAATTCCCTTAGCCAACGTGTTCCGCTGAGTGGACGAGTGGTCTGAATCACAGTCTAACGTAAAGTTGGACGGGTTTCGATCCCGGCTCCGAGCGTCCTGCGTGTCTAGGCGCACTGAAGTGTTCTGATAGAACGAAACAGTCTGTCTGTGGATGACTATATATATATATATATATATATATTGACCTATTTAACCTGTCATCATTGGCGTTTTTGCACTTACATCTTTGAAAATACTCCTATGGGACATTGTACTTAGTACGCCCACCAGTCTGAGTGTCAGCCCAGTCGGTTGGGACTGTAGAATAAGCCGACTTCATCCTTGCAGAGGGATAAGAACCTCGTCTCCAACGAGTGTCTTGGACATGTCACTAAACTGTCTAGTGATGAAGACCCAATCCTGGAGCTCTGTGTAATGTGGAGTAACACTTCATTGCCGTTACTCTCAGGTTCACTATGACCCAGAATGGTAATACCCACTGAGATCCCATCTATGGGTCACATAGAACTGTTTAACCATTTAACTGTGAGCAAACAAATGACTGGTGTTGAATAGAACTATTAGTGCTAAATAGCAATACTTGAAATCATTTAACTGTGTGCAAATAAAAATATTAGCGTTAGATAGCAATACTTAAAATGACTTTACCTGCGTGCAAACAAATGAACACTAGCGAGTTTAGAAAGTTACCAATGAACTATTCGTTCACGAAGCATATATATATATATATATATATATATATATTTAATATATATGTATAAATAGAATTTGGCATAAAAATTACACAAATAGTAATGTCATGAAATCAACCAACCAACCAACCAACCAGTCTTTGTGTGTGTGTGTGTGTGTGTGTGTGTGAGAGAGAGAGTTTGAGAAGGTACTATTTACCAACCCCTCCGCTCGGGCAGGATATGACACAAGGTCAATTTTTAAGCGGAGTTTAACAGGTTTGAATTCAGAGTTTTCCTTCTCCTAGACTAGTTGCCTCACCAAGGCTGAAGAACCTAGTCCGTCCTACTATTTACCCATAGCTGGAGGGAGAATAAGGGGGTTCATACCTTTCCCAAGGGTATTTGCCCGAAAGTGAACGTAATGGCGCGACTGGAGTTTGAGAAGGTGAGTGAGAGAGCGTGTGAAAGAGAGTTAGAGAGAGAGAGAGAGAGAGAGTGAGTAGATGTGCGCGTGTGTGTATATGTCTGTGAATGTGTGTGTGTGTGTGCGTGTGTGTGTGTGTGTGTGTGTGAGAGAGAGAGAGAGAGAGAGAGAGAGAGAGAATACTGAATTCATACCAACTACCTACTCGACGCAGGCCTGAAATGCAGAGTAGAACTCATTGAAAGAGGAATGGGTTGATCCGAGGACATATGCCATGTCTAGTTTTCAAATGCCCTGTCTTAGTTTTCCAGCAATTCCAGATTGAACACACCTTCATTTACTTTATTTTCTCGATCTACTTTTTTTCTTTCTAGCTGACCTTTCTTGTGGTCATGCTCATTTTGATAAGAATGCAATCAGAGCCCTGAATAGTTCTGCATAGAAAGCTATGATAGCATTGGAAATTGTGTCAATTTGCCACACAGCAACTCAACTAACAATGTCTTTTCTTTCAGTATAACGTGCCAAGTCTTCAGAGTGAGTACACATTTCTTCTCCTCCTTAGATTAACACTGACATAATCTTTATATTCTAATACATACATACATACATGCCCCTATATAAATGTTTGAAAAATTGTTTAATGTCTATAAATGGCTAAACAGTCTTATGTAGAGCTACAAAATTTGATTGGAAAACTTACTGGAATCTATCTATCTATCTATCTATCTATCTATCTCATTAAAGATAGTGTTCGCCAATGGTTTGGGAGACTGGGGTTCAACCCCAGGTCGATTTATACCAAAGACTCAAAAATGGTCCTTGATGGCGCCTTGCTTAACACTCAGCATTATAAGGTACAGATCAAGGGTAAAAGCAATCCAGGGAAAGGGGTTGCACCCTCCCCTACACCTCAGTGTAGTAGCTTACGAAAAGGGAGCTTTCGGGTTACCACCCCTCAACTACAATACAATAATAGATATATGGGAGATATAATTGCCTTACAATTGGGATTATTATAAAAACGTTTATACAACCACTCATTACTTAATAGATCAACTTTTTCCTTTTACAATAACGATGTACTATTCCGTTGGAGTCAATTTATGAGGTTTGGCTGACAAGTTCCAAAGCTGATCATGATACTCTTATAGAATGTGACCAAATGGAGGTTATTTTTCAATATAGTCCCCGTCTCGATTCACACATTTCTTCCATCGGTGTAACAGTGCTTGGATGCCTCGGTGATAAAAGTCATCAACAGTAGATATGACTTTATCATATAGACTTTCAACTTATAAACTTTTCAGTTTCCCACCCACGTAACATTACAAACATTTTCTTACATAACTGATTCGCTAATGAAAAAGATTGTCAATGATTTATTTACATGTCACTATTTTCTATATCACTGGTTATTCACAAAATAAAGTATAGATTAGCGATGACTTAAAAATTACATTTACAATAGTTAGACACAGAAAAGAACTTTAGTTTTTTTTTATTCACTGGTAAGAAATTCATCGTTTATTAATGCAAAAACTTGAAAAAATCCCCCTAAACTAGAATAGTCAAGTAACGGTCTTTTAACCTACGTGTATCACCAATTCTAAAACTAGAAAAGAACCGTCATATCTCATGGTTTCCAGGCAGAACTTCACGCCCTTTTTTTTTTTACCGCCGAAAGCTTGTAAGTATAAACATCCCCATCCGTGGTGTCATGGTTATCGTCGTAGGAAATGGACACGGCGACACGAGTTCAAATCCTGGACGAGACTGATTGCATTTCACAGAGCACTAATACCCTTGGGAAAGGTATGCATCCAATTATTCTCCCTCTAACTATGGGTAAATAGTAGGATGGACTAGGTTCTTCAGCCTTGGTGAGACAACTAGTCTAGGAGAAGGAAAACTCTGAATTAAAAACCTGTTAAACTCCGCTTAAAAATTGACCTTGTGTCATATCCTGCCCGAGCGGAGGGGTTGGGTAAATATGATAAACATCCCCATCCGAAGTTAGTAGCAGTCCAGCAATTTTAGAAGATAGACGAACCAATTCATCAGTAAAAAAAAAAGTATAATTTTTAAAAGAATTTCAGGACTTAGACGCAAGTAAGCATTTAAAAAGAATACGAAAACATTTACTTATTCAGTAGAAATACAACAATTTATACTTACTCAACTTATCTTGTAAACTATTGCGCATTACCAAAAACAATACATAAAAAGACATCTGTTTCAACTCAACCTCCTGTTATTTGTTTTTGCTTTTTGCTTTTTTTATTCATAATTAATTTGAGCATTAATCCTTTTCTACTGCGCCCGAAAAACTCCTCTGCTACAATATTAAACAACATTTCATGTCGAATTCGTAACACACAAATCGCTACAACATTCACGCTAACCTCGTAAAACTCATATTTTTAAAAATCAGAAGAGAAAAAAATTATGAAGTAGTAATTTAAAAAAAAATCTTATTTTACCAACATATATACCCAAACTTTGTAAAACAGGATTATCTAAATATTGCCCTGGATTAATATTCTGTTAATAAATTAAGACAAAATAAATCAAATTACATGAAACTAATAAGAAACACGCCTACACAAATCCTGTCTGTTAAACTAAACAAAACAATTTAAATGTCATCAACGAGATATATTCATAATTGAATAATGTGGTAATATTAGACAAAAAATTATAAAAACGTAGAAAACATTAAATAGAGAAAATATCTTTTCAGTCGAACGTAACTAAAGGTTGTAAAACAGGATTACTGTATCAATATTTTATAGTCTATTTTACGTTAAATAATAATGCTCTCATTCCCTCTCTCAATATATATATATATATATATATATATATATATATATATATATATATAAACCAATAGTTTTAGAATATCAACGGCCTATTATGTATACACGCTGTTTTCTTTAATATAAATGCGTCAATGAAGTTTGTTAAAACTTCTTTAAAATCAAAATTTTAAATACAATCCTTTGCATTTAATTGAAAAATATTTTTAGATTAAAAATATTATATTTGATAATCTATTAAAAAGAATCTATCAAAAATATAACAAATCTCCATTAAATTCAGCAGTTCCCACTGGAGCTTTGGGGAATGCGGAGTACCCCTTTATTGCCATCGTTCCAAGGTCCACTCTGGCCCGGTGTGGTAACACCTGATAGAGCCCTATCTATGGGTTAAATAGAACTAACGGCATACTTATGCTAAACTGAATTGTTTGACTAAAAGGAATAGCTTAAAATAGAAATCTTATTGACAAATAAGCCGTACTTACATTTAAACTGCGTGCTTATGCTCAACTGAATTATTTGAAATAGAACTATTTTTTGACATTGAAACTGTATTTAAACTAAACTGAATTGGTTTAACATAGAACTGTTTTGACATTTAACTTTGTGTAAACAAAATCTGTACCTATACTAAACTGAATTAGCTGAATTAGAACTGTTTGAATAAACTGAATAGTTTGAAATAGAAATCTTTTTAACAATTAAACTGTACTCATGATAAACTGAATTGTTTGAGATAGAACAGATTATTTACATAAAAATGGATTTGGCATTAAACAACCTACAAAGGTTGATTTGCCATAAAACCAAACCAACCAACCAACCAACCAACCAGTTCCCACTGTGACGCTAGTGTTGCGAGAATGGGAAAGAATAAAAACGTGCCAACGTTTATCTGAGCAATATTCTTTACCTGGTGTTGTACGAAAAGTTACCCAGAATATAACCATCTGCAAAATGACATCAACTTTATTAAGATAATTAAGTTTTATAAATGTTATTATAAAATTAAAACAAATGATATATGCAAATGACCGCCTCATTAATATCAAGGCAACTTTGCTACTGCGTATATCCGATATTACCGTATTGCATGGGATTAAAAAAAACAAGAATTTAATCTTAATGATAAACAAAAAACATATCAGTTGACTCATTTAATGTACCATTACAAGCTACAAATGCATCAGCAATGGAGCGATGGGTTACAAGCTAATTTCGCAATTGCAGCATATATCTGATGAAGATGATAAAAACGCAGTTCTGAGAGCACAATTTGCTTACAATTATGCAGCTTGGGCCATATATGTAGTCAGGGTTGAAAATTCATGGTCGTGAGGAGAAGACTTTAGTTGTTACAACTTCAGAAGAAGTTCTGAATCACAACACAAAGATCGTTAGAGGACGGACAAAGAGAAAGAGAAGCAGTATAGTTAAATTACTAAGTTTTCATAAACCAAAAGGCTAGAAGTTCTCTTGCAACCTCAACTTTTCTCCATTTCCCCCCCCTCTCCAGGCCCTAGCTAGTATGAACACCCTCACTTTCCATAAGAATATTCTATTAAGCATTCTATATACTCAATAAAGCTTAGTTTAGTTAGAGATTGAACTAAACGTAGAGACTAAACTAAATGCAACATTTGAACAATCGAGAAATTTCTGTTGGTGCACCTTGTATACCCTGAATTAATGAACTTGAATCTGATCTGAAACGAAAGAATCCCTATGGCACCAATAACCAAATGAAGTGAGTTAATCTAATGTAATAGATGAATCTAATTCTCTGATGGAATGGCTGTCAGCACTTTATCGCTCGCCCAGTTTCTAGTTATGTAGGAAGTTTTACAATTCTCCAATTTCGAATGATGGATTAGTTGAAATCGGAACAGGATATCCTTTCCAGTCTCAACCAAATTTAAGCGATTTTTTGCTTGAATGTAACGAGGAAAGTGCCTTGTTCATTGACCTAATACCGCAATCTATGAAGGTGAATGCTATACTTCCGAATTGTCTACAAAGAAATTCAATGATAAACCTTTATTGCCAGCAATACGCATCTGAAACGATCATCCAGGGATAAACAAATTCACAGTGTGGAACATTGTTATTTAATTTTTGATATCTTTGATTGTATTTGTATTTTTATGTTATTAGTTATGTAAACATATTTAATTTATTCAGTTGTATTAGTATTTTTTGAAGTTCACGAGTGTTTAACACATTCACCAAGAAATTCTCTAAAAATATTTTCCTCCTAAGATTGGTTATATCCATCATCTTTTTTTCTGAACAACAAAGATTTTAAATATCTTAATGTAAATACAAACTGTGAAAAGGATGGTTGGATTTGGGTTATTTAACTAGTAATTTTCTGATAATTTTTTTGTTGCTTCAGGCCATATGAATGGGACACCTAATGAGACCCGAACTCATTCGTAATGGTTTGATAGTCAATCTTGGTAACCATTACACCATTCGAGGTGCCCTGGATCATTAAACTCTTTATGGGTTATTAAATGTTGAAATTCGATTCATTTGACTATAATCATCACTATTTATATTTTCAACGTTCCAGTTCAATCATATGTAGTCATAATCTTTTGTCTATAATATTTTTTGCACACAGTTATATGGTTTCAAAAATCCCTGTCTAAAACTAGCAATTTCTTCACAATTTTATTGTGTATTTTATTCCTTATTCCTATTTAATAATAATCATTTGTTTGCAATCGGTTGTATGATATAAATTATTCCTATCTAATGTTAATGATTTTCAAACACATATTCAACCCATAGATACGACCCAGAGAACAGTTACTATCCCTTTGTGTCAGAGTGAACCAAGGAGTGATGGCAATGAAGGAGTTTTCCACACTCTGCAGATATAAAACAGTAGCCTCATCATCAATTCAGTGTCATCTTTTGGAGGAGGTCTTACTCCTTTGTTAAGGATGAAGTCCGTGTACTCTAAGAAACATCGAGTAGGCCGACTGTATACTCAGCTGAAGAGTACGACAAATAGGTTGAGCATCTTTTGGGAAAATATTGTTCTTGACCTTGGCCAGAGAATAGTTGAAAGTGTTTCATGAAAAGACGGAGTTCTTACACTCTCATAATCTTTAAAGAAAAGTTGTACAAAAAAGACGTTTCTTGTCAGTCACACACACACTCTCTCTCTCTCTCTCTATATATATATATATATATATATATATATATATATAGAGAGAGAGAGAGAGAGAGAGAGAGAGTGAGAGAGAGTATTCTAAACTTTCCTGTAGAAAATTCCAAGAAATAGGGATAATGAACATGGGGAGACTATTTGAAATTATATCATAAAAGTACTCTCATAAGGGTTTTAAAATTGTTTGCTGCACTGTATATATATATATATATATATATATATATATATATATATATATATATATATATGTGTGTGTGTGTGTGTGTGTGTGTGGGTGTGGGTGGGTGTAATATACTTTCAAAAAGATGTTGCCATATTTAAAAATTTCCTAAACTTTTATTTAATCAAACGCGATTTCACAAATATATTTCAAAGCTGTAAAATCAAGTTTTAAAGCTAATATAGACTTATAGGCCTTTAAAGAGTATTTTATTTTAAAAATATAAACATAATCAATTTAAATGTCTTCAAAGCCATCAAAGATTTATTCCTCAGATCCTGAGGAGAAAACTCTCAAATTAATTTTAAAAAGGTTCGTTCATTGACTACAGAAATGTCTTCAATTCATTCGCTTTTAGAGTTTCTTTGCCATGCAAGTCAAATATATTTCTGAGTGGGTGGTAAAGCGAGCAGTAACTACTCTATCATCAAATTGACTTACGATGTATACGAAAATAGCGCTCAGCTTTATACATCATAACGCTACCCTAATAACTTAATTATAGGAGATACTTTAATAATAGCAGTTTGTTGCTATTGTAGCGACGCAGACAATTTTGATATGTCAAAAAGAAACCGTAAAATGTCTTTTATGTAAAAAAAAATTAACATTCTCATAATATACAACTAGAATATACGATTCTCTATCATCCGCGGAGTGGTAGCACATGATTGGGCCCTATCTATGGATCAAATAGAACTAAACTGCGTACTTATGTTAAACTGAATTACTTGAAATAGAACTGTTTTGATATTTAAACTGCGTACTTATGCTAAACTGAACTATTTGAATTGGAAATGTTTGACTAAACTGAATAGCTTGAAATAGAAATGTTTTTGACAATTAAACTGAGTACTTACATTTAAACTGCGTAAACTGAATTGTTTCAAATGAAACTATTGTGGTATGATAAACTGAATTGTTTGAAATAGAACTGATTATTTGTATAAAAATTGATTTGGCATTAAATAATCTACATAGGTTGATATACCATAAAAATCAAACAACTGGCTTGAATTGTTTGATCCTTTAACCGTGTGTAAACAAATGACTAATGTTTAATTGAATTGTTTGCAATACATTGAAATACTGAAAAACATCAAATTGTGTGCAAGCAAATGATTAATTATAATAATAAGTGAAACTATTTAATTGTGAAATAAAAAACAGCTCAGGCCCGTTCAAAATGTTATCAAGAAAATGTGTTTATCCATAAATATTAAATACATTATTTGTAAATTGGATTTGACATTAAATAACTTGCAATAGTTGATATGCCATAAAACTCAACTAAACCAAATCATATATATTTAATATATATGTATAAAGATAATTTGGCATTAAATAACCTACAATGGTTGATATGCCATAAAACCAAACCAAACCAAACCAAACCAAACTAAGCGAGGCACCCCCCATATATATATGTATATATATATATATATATATATATATATATATATATATATATATAATACAGTAAATCCGGAGTTGGGAACAATTCCAACCAGGAAAATTTAGTTTTCAAATATAGAATATTAATTTGAAGTTATCCCGGTCAATGCAAATAAAATCCACGGAGCCAATTATTAAAAAGAATAAACAAAAAACAAAAAACAAAACCAACAATCGGTCACATTAAGATAATAAATTTATTTCCATTCGGTTAAAAAAGATTGATATAAATCAATGCTCAAAAAAATTAACAGTACTTCTTTAGATCAAGGTAAAATAAGTGTTTCTCTCTTCTTTTTTCAAGTCTGCGTTGTAAATGGGAAAGAGTTATTTTCATCCGTTTTCTTGTTTGTTCTAAAGAAGTCCTGATAATTTTTTAGAGCATTGATTTATATCAAAGCTTTTTAACAGGATGGAAATAAATTTATTATCGTAATGTTACCGATTGCTGTCTTTTTTTGGAAAAAAAAGTATATATATATATAAAGTCTCATTATATTATGTATGTGCATGTGTGCATGTTTGGACGAAAAAAAAAACCGACGCATAAACATCGGTAAATAAGATTTATTAATTAATCAATTGGTACCAGATTTAATTGAGGAGTGAAAGATAATGACTTTGGGTGACTTGATTTTTCTTTTTGAACTTAGGATTTCTAGACGTAATATACATGTCTTTATAGGTTTCTAGTATTGATGTGATACTGTTGGACAATTTTTCTATCCCCTCCATTATTGTGAATTAAGAGTTCCCTTAAAATCGTCAGGTGGAAATGTTCAATCGGGAGGAATTTATTATGATTTAATGATCTTATTCTATTTCTATAGTTATTCATTCTAAAATTGAAAGACCATTCTTATTCTTTATATAATGTTTGGAGCAACGTTTTCATACTAAATGGTTAATGATATTATTCAGTTGCATTTTCATTCATAACATATGAATATATATGTGCGTATGTCCGTTTCCTTGTGTGTCTGTGTGTGAGTGTGTACGCTGACACAAATATATATATTTAACAGTAACCCCTCCCACCAAAGGCACGTTATAACGAATTTTTTCTTAAAGTAATGCGCTAAGAAGATTCTTAGAGAATAAAATCATTTCCTGTTCAATTTGATTTTGCGGGAAACGCTATCTTTGAACAATCCAAATTTTCGAGATAACAAAGGCATCTACGCAACTTTCAAATAATAATAATAATGATAATAATGAAAGAAACACATGAATACCATCATAAACCGTTGTCACCACCGGAAGCCAATGAGTTTACTGGTTGACAAATAATCTTTAAATTGTTTCAATGAATTAAAAAAAAATTCAATAGGTGCAAGGGGTAGCATGTTTCATTTAGTGAAGACTTACGTGTCAGTCAGTTGTGGCTTGAATTCTCTTTATTCTATTTACATAATAAAAAGGATTGGTTACTTTGTTTAATGACATATCAGAATTCATGGGTTATTTAATGACAAACCCATCCTTTTAGAAGATTAGTAGTGGTATTATTTAACCTATAGCTGGACGAATAAAAAAGTTGGCGACCATAGTCGAGGGTAACCAGAAGGCTCCCTTTTCGATAGCTACTACACCAAGGACGAATAAAAAAGTTGGCGACCATAGTCGAGGGTAACCAGAAGGCTCCCTTTTCGATAGCTACTACACCAAGGTGTAGGGGAGGGCGCAACTCCTTCCCCTGGATTGCTCTACTTTACCCTTGATCCGTACCTTATAATGCTGAGTGTTAAGCAAGGAGGCATCAAGTACCATTTTTTGAGTCTTTGGTATGACTCGACCTGGGATTGAACCCAGGTCTCCCGGGCCATTGGCGAACACTCTAACCGCTAGGCCAATGTCCGGTACAATAACTGGACGAATAAGGGGTCTATATTAGTCTAAAAGTGAACGTAAGAGCGCGACTGATGTTTGAACTTATGAAGCTGTAATCCAGTACGTTAGCCATATGCCACGGTGAGTCCCATATACTAAGATGAGTTGTTGTTGTCCGTAGTCGAGGACGACCAGAAGGCCCTCTTTTCAATAGCTACTACAACGAGGTATAGGGGAGGGCGCTACTCCTTTCCTAGGATTGGTCCACTTTACCCTTGAGATGTACCTTATATAGCTGAGTGTTAAGCCAGGAGGTATCAAGTACTATTTTAAAAGTCTTTGGTATGACTCGACCTGGAATTAGAACCCCAGTCTCCCGGACCATTGGCGAACACTCTACCCTCTGAACCAGAGTAGTAAGTGGCTATATTTGAATAAATTATTCCTTTTTAGGTAGATACAAAGCGATGTATGATAAACATTAAATCGTACTTCATGTTTATTATTATTATAGACATTAATATGCAACGGTTAATTCGAATAAAAATGAATTCTAATATATTTTTTCCATTTGCAATTCATCAATTTTACTATTTGGAGGAGTATCTTGAACTCCGTTATTAGTAAATAAATGTTTGCATTTTTTTCATGTGTACAAAGTGCTACCCCAAAATACGGAGACAGTAACCGCCCCCCCTCCAAAAAAAAAAAAGAAAAAGAAAACGTAAACGAAAAACAAATAGAAAATAAATTAATCCGATGAATTTATTGCTGCCTTTTTTTAAGTAGTTCACAAACGAGCAAATGCAACCAATAAAATTCTATGTTCCAATTTCCTTAATTTTTAATAGTCTCGTACGAGAGATGCTCCGAAAATAATTCCTTTGATTGATTTCCACGGAAATTAAAACGGATACGGTGAGCACAATAACATTTTGATAGGCTCTTATTCATCGATCACGAAAATGTATATTCAACATAAGTGATTATAGGGAAAATAGTATTTTGAGGCCGAAAACTTGTCCTGTCCAATGATATTACTTTGCTCTGTTATAATCTCCGTGAAAATAAATAGGCTGCATTATTTACCGAGCTTCCCTCGTATTTTAATGATACAGCGGATTCTTCCTGTCCCTTTGACTAGTCCTTTTCATAGATTTTTTAAAAGTAAAGGTTACCGATTTCGCCAAAAGTTATTAAATATCAAATAATGCTGCAAAATTAAAAGACATATCTCAAATTCCCCAAATGACGAATATGAGAATTTCGTCAACGCGCACCTAGAGGAGGTAGCGAAGTGTATTCCAACAAAACCTAAAACTAAATATAGAGTCTCATGGGAAACGTTAGCGGTTAGAGAAAAGCGTGCACATGTGAAAATTGCCCCCAAAAGCTATAGGAAGAACCCAACAAACACAAATGCCATAAAACTAAAAAAGGCACAATATCAATTAACAGGCATATATCTAAAAGAACAGACAGAATACCTATAAAATCAGATAGATAAGATTAGAAACTCAGTAGAAGATAGGCAATCTAGGATAGCCTGGCAAACAATAAACGAAGTGAGTAGAAGGAAGAGCACAACCAAAGCAAAATTGAAAGCTGCAAACCAACAAGAAAGAATAAAACTGTGGAAACAACATTTCGAAAATCTACTTGGAAACCCACAGAAAGTTACGCATGAACCAATCACCAGAATTATTAGTAAACAATTGGACATTAAACTAGGACCGTTCACGCAAGAAGAACTCGACTCTGTTCTTAAAAAAATTAAAAATAGGAAAGCTGCTGGGCTTGACAAGATTCCCCCAGAAGTGTGGAAGACCAGACAATTCGACGACATACTGCACCGACACTGTAACGCAGTCTATAATCAAAATCCGATAGACAGATGGATGAAGGGATGCATCCTCCCCTTCCCTAAAAAGGGAGACCTCGGATTAGCCAAGAACTACCGAGGTATAACTCTTACATCCATAGCAGCAAAAAATTACAATGTCCTACAACGAAACTGCATAGAACCCAAAATTGACAACATCCTTAGGAAAAACCAAAATGGCTTCCGAAGAAATAGATCCACGACCTCACAAATATTGACCATCCGTAGAATCCTTGAAGGCGTACGGGCAAAAAACCTACTGGCGACATTTCTATTTGTCGACTTTACAAAGGCCTTCGATTCCATTCACAGAGGGAAGATAGAACAAATCCTACTAGCATACGGCCGACCAAAAGAAACCGTAGCAGCAATAACGATTCTCTTTATAAACACCAAAGTGAAAGTACGTTTACCGGATGGAGACACAGAATACTTCGACATTGTAACAGGAGTACTACAAGGGGACACGTTTGCCCCATACCTCTTTATCATCTGTCTTGACTACGTGTTTAGAACATCGATCGATAAAATCAGATAAAACGGCTTCGAGCTGGCAAAGAAAAAAAGCAGAAGGTACCCCGCAAAAACAATTACCGACGCCGACTACGTCGATGACATAGCGATACTGGCAAGTACGCCCAACCAATCCGAAACACTACTGCATAGTTTGGAACGCGCCGTCGCAGGCATTGGCTTCCATGTCAATGAACACAAAACTGAATATATGTGCTTTAATCAAGCAGGTGACATTTCCACACGAGAGGGAACCTCTCTGAAACTGGTAGACAAATTCACCTACCTAGAAAGCAGTGTCTTATCAACCGAAAAAGACATCGACACGCGGCTAACGAAGGCATGGACAGCTATCGATAAGCTATCGATCATATGGAAATCAGACCTGACCGATAAAATGAAACGCTGTTTCTTCCAGGCAGCGGTCGAGTTGATACTGCTGTATGGATGCACCACTTAGACGCAAACAAAACGGCTGGAGAAGAAGATAGACGGCAATTGCACAAGAATGTTGCGAGCAATATTGAAAAAGTCCTGGCGGCAACACCCCACAAAGCACCAACTATACGGCCACCTGCCTCCCATCACGAAAAGTATCCAACTTAGACGAACCATACACGCAGGATACTGCTGGAGAAGCAGAGACGAGCTCATAAGTGATGTACCCCTATGGATCCCCACATATAGCCGAGCAAAAGCATGACGACCAGCTAGAATACACATACAGCAGCTATGTGAGGATACGGGATGTAGCCTTGAAGACCTGCCAGAGGCGATGAACGATAGGGAAAAATGGCGAGATAGGGTCAGGGATATCCGTGCTAGCGGCACGACATGATGATGATGATGATGTTTATAGAGTAAACTTCATTTATTTATTTCTAATACGCATGCCACATTCAAAATCTGATATCTCATATATTTTCGCAATGACAAAAACTTACGGATAGACAATATTTCTTATGATGTATTTGTTTTCTTGATTTGATCTATTAATTAGGATCTATAATCTCTCACGATTCCCAATTCTACTCATAGCCACATAGAGCTGGCCACGTAAAACAAAGTCACATTTTAGACAGACGCCAATCTCGTACAGTGTTTGTCCCTGTGTTTTATTTGCATTCACTCTCAATAGCTATTCTAAAACACATCTGAACTGGAAATTCTTTCCGTTGCATGAAAAACTGAAACTGATGGTCATTGAGAATACTTGAAATATTTTGGACAGGCATTTTTACAGCTAAACTGGATGAGAGAAAGATTCCACTCAAAATTTGTCTGAGTCAGATCTTTGAATTAGTTTAAAAATTTCCCGGTAATGACTCAAGTATTCTCTGAAAGTTTAGTTGAAATCTTTTTCAAAATGATAGAGACTTGGCTAGACGGACGGACTTTTGGTGAATTATAGGATTAAGCTGGGAAATCTTACGCTTACACCTTTCTGGTAGCTGCTCTACTACTGAAGCTGGACCTGCAAGTAACCCTCTGTTTTACTAAGCTGTAGAAATTCGAAAACAAATCATCAGTAAAAGAAATATGATTAATGCACAAAATGAATTGGTTTGATATCCCAAAACTGACTTGAGAGCTACGCCTGATAATTTGATTACATTTTGTGCTGAAATTAGTATAAAGAATAGAAGAAGGAATAAAACAGAATATATTTCTGTAGTCTTTTATCGACATCTCTGCTGGCGACAAAAATAATACATTCAGGGATTATTTTGCAACAATTCAATTTTGATACACATTATCACCGTAATTTAATGCATCAATGTGCATAGTAATATAATCAATTCTACAGCAAATAATATGCATCGATTTGAAGACTTGTGGTTCGAGCAAAAAAACTGGAACTCGCAACCTATGTTATTATTTAATGAGTTGAGTTGTTGAGTTGGCGACCGTTGTCGAGAATGACCTAAAGGCTCCTTTTTCAATAGCTTCTACACCAAGGTGTAGGGGAGGGCGCTACTTCATTCCCTGGAATGCTCCACTTTATCCTTGATACTGTTATATTTTGACCTTCGACCCAGCCCAAAAATGCTATTCCAAGGTGATAGTAATCGAAATGGCCAGTAATCGAAAGAGATCACGTGGGCGGATTAAGGCTTATGATATGGGACAAGGTGAAGGTCCCATTGTGCCACTAACAGATATGCACCGGAAGAGAGTAACCTCTGAACTGCATGACAGTTATTTCCGCTTGATGACGATTAAACATCCGATTCAAAGATCCAGTAGGCGATCGTGTGGGCGTTGAATTATTATTTAACTCAGTTGAGTTTGGGGTGCCAAAGCAGTTGCCAGCAGACTCCCAGAGACTTAGAGACGAGATGTGGTAGGGAAGGCCACACCCGACCGAGGGGACCTTCGGAAAAGCCCCGATGGAGTGGACCCCAAGACCTCTGGTTGAGCATCTAAGAGAACAAGAAAGACACAACGTGACGGTCATAACAGTGGGGTCAAAATATGAAGTTTATGTTCGGTCTCCAGCACCCTCTCACATGCAAACCTTCAACAACCCTTTCGAACCCTTGCAATAAAGTGAGAGGTGAATATTTTTCTAAAGAAGTCTTCTTGCGTCTTCCTTCCTGCTTCCTTCTTTCAGGCGTTTTCCTTCATGCGTCTGTCTTTGATGTTGTGTCGTTGTGATGCATGAACGTGTAAATGACTATATAACAATACGTACCTTTTAATTTTGAGTGTTAAACAAGGCGGAATCAAGTACCATTTTTCGAGTCTTTGATTGAACCCAGGTCTCCCAGACCATTTGCGAACAATCTACTCATTAGGCCAATGGACCGGTGAAACTTCGTTTAGTCTGGACTAAAAGCCTTAGATTGCTTACAGCAAGTGTCGTTATGAAATGATCTCCCAGCTAAGAACTGATTAAGAACAACTCTGCTTAACTTCAGTGATCTAGACAGAGCGAATGTTTTTAGCATATCTCAGTCTGACAAAAGGCCAGAAATGAGAATCGGATCGTTATTCAATCGTAATTAATCGGAGAGACAAGATTGCTAGACATTACATCACAGTGACTAGCGGGATGGGATTTATTCAACTTTGCCACGATGGCAAAATGTGACACAAAGTCAGTTTAACAAGGTGACACTCCCAGAAAAGAGACCCTCATAGGTGAAAAAATTGTCCCAGTCCTCTTGGCATCCTCTTAAAGAAGGCACCTTAGATACCAAGCAATGAACCTAATCTTTGCTTTTTTTTTGAAGAGGATGCAGGTACTTTTCTGAAGGGTTGACTCTTTAGAAGTAGACTAATTATTTTCAGCCAATATATATATATAGTCATCCACAGACAGATCTGTCTCGTTCTATCAGAACTCATCAGCGTGGCTAGATAGTATCTCCCCGTAGCTGGGATCGAAACCCGGTTGACTGAAACACCAAGCCAAAACTTCTAACCATTTAGCTACCAGGAGATATTAGCTACGAAGTACATTTTAAACGGTTATGAATCACAATTACTATTGTTTACATACATCCGTTCAAACGGCCGCCGAGATCTCAATTCGAATACGAAGAGACTTGCAAAGGCGCTATTGGCAACACGATTACTTCTTCGCTAGAGAACTCAACCCTATATATATATATATATATATATATATATATATATATGCGTGTGTGTGTGTGTGTGAGAGAGTGTATATATAAAATGCTACAACCACTCCTTTTCGAAGAAAGGCGACCTCCGAATTACAAAGAACTACAGCTGCATACCTCTTATTGTCTTAGCTGCTGAGGTTTATAATGTCGTTGCTTCTTAATCGTATCCGATTTGAAGTTAAGAAAATTGTTTGGAAAAATCAAAACTGTTTTTGGAGAAATCGATCCACAACTTCACAGATTTTGACTATTCGTCGAATAACCGAATAAGTAAGTGCCAAAAATCTCGAAACAAACCTATTGTTTGTAAATCTCCAAGGCATTTAATTCCATTTACAGAGAAAAGATGCTGCAAATACTTCGAGCCGATTGTTTCCCCAAAGAAAATGTTACCGCTCTAATGATGCGTTACAAAAAACAAAAACAATGATTCAGAGAGCGAAAAGATCCATTAGCACCATATCTATTTATAATCTGTCTAGATTATGCACTATTAATGCCAAGAGATCTAACGGAAAAAAATCTCACGCTAAAAAAGCCGAGCAGTGGACAATATCCTACAAAAAATCATATAGATGTAGACAATGCAGACGATATAGCGCTTCTTGCAAAATACACCTGTGACAGATGAATGTCTGCTATATAGCCTGAAACAGGCAGCAAAAAGCATTGGCCTCTATGTTAAAACAGATAAAACAGAGTTCATGTGTGTTTAATCAAGATTGAGCCATCTCCTCATTAAATGACAAGCCTTTGGAATTAGGTTTGGTTTGGTTTCTTTGTTTAATGGCATATCAACCTTTGTGGGTTATTTAATGCCAAAGCCGTCCTTCTAGAAGAACAGTAGAGGTACTATTTAACCCATAGCTGGGAGGATAAGGGGGTTCATACCTTTCCCAAGGGTATTTGTCCGAAAGTAAGCGTAACAGCGCGACTGGAGTTCGAACTTGCTTTCTACGCTTTAACCATTACATCACGGGGACACCCCACCCTTGGAATCAGTCGACCATTTCGCATAACTTGGTAGCAATATCTCATCTACTGAAAGTGATGTCATCATACGCATAGGAAAGGCATAGAAAACTCTTGACGGGTTATAGACCATATGGAAATCTAATTTCAAATAAAATAAAACGAGAAATATTCCAAGCTTTAGCCGTATCAGTACTACTGTATAGTTGCACCACAAAGACTTTAACGAAACGCTGCGAGAAAAAAATTAGATGGGAAATACCCAAGGTTGCTGCGTACTGTTTTAAACAAATCCTGGAATCAGCACCTCATAGAACAGCATTTGCACGGCCACTTTCCTCCCATTTTACAAACCATCCAATAAGCCGAACAAAATAACCTGGGCACTGTTAGAGAAGTTCTCGAGTGTGTTCTCTCACATGGATACACCTGTGTCACCGACCAGTAAAATGTTACATACATGTTACATACATGCTTTGTGAAGACATTGTGTATCATGCTAAAACGATGAACGATAGGAATGGATGTGTATGTGCAAGTGTGTGTGTGTGTGTGTGTGTGAAGAGAGAGAGAGAGAGAGAGAGAGAGAGAGAGAGAGAGAGAGAGTCAATGAAATCCAGGTTATTACCACGACTGAAGAAAGTAAGAGCCATAGTGCCACAAGAGTATCTTTTTTGACTAAAACTCATTCATATTGTATTTCTAGAAAGTAATGAGATGTTGGGGGCTTCAGAAAGTAATAGAACTAATGTTGTTGTTGTTTTTGTTTTTTTTTGATTTTGAAGATTTTTATTTTTTCAGGTTGGCAACACTGATTTAAAATCGACTGAAGAATATATCAATTAATTACCAATTACTCTCATCAGATTTGATGAAAGTCCTCCATTCTTCGCCTTTTTCTCAATTTGCAAAGTAACCTGTTGATCAGAACTCACTTAATCTTCCACGGTTTCTCGGTCCTCAAAAAATGTCTTTTGTCTTCTGAAAACCTTGGGATGGAAACTATTCCCGAGTTAGAGACAATTTGAATATTTCAGTCGCATCGTTCTAAAGTTTTATACAATTTTATTCTGTGTTTGTGAAGCACTGTGGTTTGTAGAGAAATATCTTTTAAAAATTCAAGTGTGTTACACTCTACAGATTTATCGATTTTAACATTTTTGTTTTTTGTAAGGATTGTTAGTCTAAGCCAAACAATAATGCTATATAATTACCTTATATCTTTGAATTAAAGAACAGCTAACTAAACTAAGAAAATTTTAGTTAAATGTCCAATATCATTTCAGTAAAACAAATATTTAATTATTTTTTCCGTTTTCAAATTTGGAAATTTCGATATTGTACGATGTTTTACCATCTGTTAATTATTGTTAATATCAAAAATCCCCTATCGATGAGAAATTTCTCTTTTGCTTCGACGACTTTTTTTACGCTATAAACTTCCTCTGAATTCAACAAGTTTTCATAATAAATTTGGCCATCAATAAAGAACAAGAACTTAATGCAGATAGATGCACAGACTGATAAACAAATATATAGAAAAGGACACAGACAGATTAACAAATAAATATTTATTAACGGATTGAGATATGTTCACAGATAGGGAATAACAGAACGCGATAGATTGATATGAATAAAGTGAATCCTAACTATGTCTTATTTACATCTTTCAAGGAAATAACTCCTAGTTAATTATTAGTTGAAATCGACTTTCAGTAACAATTCCTTTTTCCTCATTACGAACAAAAAGAATTTATTGAAAAACCTTCCTCCGTGTCAAATAACTATACTTATACTAAAATGAATTGATTGAATTAGAACTGCTAGACTAAACTGAATAGGTTGAAATAGAAATATTTTGACGATTAAACTGTGTGCTCATGCTAAACTGAATTGTTTGAAATAGAACTGATTATTTGTATAAAAATGGATTTGGTATTAAATAATCTACAAAGGTTGTTTTGCCATAAAACCCAAACAACCAACCCGTCTGTGTCTAATAACTGTGCCTATTAAATTTTGAAGCTATACATCAACCTGTTTGGCTGTTTATAGAGGACTGACGAATAATATATCCAGTTATTAACCTAAATGTGCGGTAACCCTTTAACACAATGAATTTAACTTTCAGTTCAATATATTTTGTCTTTGTAGGTTTCAAAACAATCTCTTCGATATAAAGAACTATTACCTTTGCAATCGCGCCAGTTGAGACCCAAAATAAGCAGAAAGAGTTTGTTTATTTTCTTTTTGAGTCATTCAATGCCAATAAATATACAAATGGAAACTGTAAGTGAATTTATCACTAGTTTCATGTCTTTTCCGCTGTTGGATCGAGTTTCTAAATACTAAAAGGAAGATTGATAAACAGCATATTTTGGTGCACACTAAAGATAAACCTTCAAAACAAGCTTAAAGAAACTTATCTGGTTTTTGCATAGTAAATAAAAATTGTAGGATTTAAAACTTAGTAGCAGGTCTACGTTTTCATCGGTGCGCTCTAAAATTCTCAAAATAAAGGTGGGAGCAATTTTTATATTATAAAATGGACGGTTGCTGTTTAAAGGTCTACTAATCTCTGTTTTACTACAATTAGCATTTGATATATAGTGACGAACAAGACAAGCGAGACACTGTAGGAGAAGCAAGGACGAACTCATAAGTGACGTTCTTCTATGGACCCCGACACATAGACGTGCCAGTGTTAGCTGACCAGCAAGAACTTATTTACATCAGCTCTGTTCGGACTCTGGATGATTTGGTGTTTGATGGCTTATCAACCTCCTTGTGTTATTTAATGTAAAATCTATCCATCTAGAAGGACAGTAGTGTTACTATTTAACCCATAGCTTGGAGGATAAGGAGGCTCATTCTTTTCCCAAGGGTATTTGTCCGAAAATGAATGTAATGGCCGAATAGAGTTCGATTTCGCTTACTACGATTCCACAGTCCAGCATTTTAATCATTACACCACGAGGACACCCTCACGATGATAATGATGATGATGATGATGATGCATAAATATATATAAATGTGTGTGCGTGTGTGTGTGTGCGTGTGTGTGTGCGTGTGTGTGTAACAACAACCCAAGAAAAAAATGACACAAATTATTAGGGTAAAACTTTTATAATTCTTCAAGTTCGATATTAAAGCAGTTTCTCGTTCAATTTAAATCGGAATGATTTTTCCGTGTTTACGATTGCGCTCGTGGCGTAACGGTTATCGCCGGTAACCAGAAACTGTTTACATTTAACATAAGAAAGGTATGAATCCAACTTTTCTCCATCCAGATGTGGGTAAATAGTAGGGCAGACTGAGCTCCTTAACTTTTGTATGGCAACCGGTCAAAAAGAATGGAAACTCTAAATCTAAATCAGTTGTAGACCGAAAAGGGAATAGGTTATTCCTACCTGAGTCACCACCCCCACGACTAAACGAGATTACAGGATCAGTGAAGACGATCCCGTCATTTTCTTTCTTTCTTTCTTTCTTTCTTTCTTTCTTTCTTTCTCTATCTGTTCATATATAAGTATTTTAATATCTAAGTAGGTTTTTTCATATCTATCTATCTATCTATCTATCTATCTATCTATCTATCTATCACTATAATTCTCATTATATTTGTATATACGTGACCATGATTCAGCAAAAGAGAACATCATAGTGATATTTTTATTAAAGCAATACCCTTAAAATGTTCCAACATCGAGAATAAGGCATTTACTTGACTAATTCACAATAGAATTTTCAACATGTTGGAGATCATTTTTATTATATTTATTATTACGATTCTTTTCTTCTTTAATACCACGTACGTCTGGAGTCTCTCATATTAAACGGTTTTAAACTATATCCAATTTTAGTGAAGAAGTTGATAAGTACCACTCATTAGAGGAAATGTAGGTGTAGTTTGGTTTGGATTGTATATGCCATACATATATATCAAATATATGATTTGTAAACACATTTTGTAGATACACAGCTAAATGATCAAACAGTTCAATTTCTAACAATTCAGTTCAGCATAAATCAATAAAGTTAAATAGTTCCATAGATTGTGATGTATCACAAGCAATTCAATTGAATGTCAGTCATTTCTCTACACACTGTTAAAAGATCAAACAGTTCTATTTCTAACAACTCGATTTTGCATAAGTCATTTGTTTGCACTCAGTTTAAATGATTTATCGTAAGTCATTTGTTTTCACAGCTGAAATGTCGAACAGTTCTATTTGAGCTATAGATATAAACCTATCAATTGCAACCAATCCGGGTTCGAGTGAACCTGGGAACGATGGTTTTGAAAGAATAGGACGCATTCCTCAAAGCCCAGTATTGCCGAAGCCTCACCATTTGTTTGTTTAGTGTCATATATCCAGGACATTCGCCGTGAGGGGGAAGTCTTACCCCCCACCCTGAAGAGATGCAGTCGGTGTATTCTATAGCCCCAGCCGACTGGGCTATGTGGGTGTATTACTGGTGATTAGTGCGGAAAATGGAATTGATGAGTCAGGTTCAATTTCAATCTGAGACTTGTATGAATTCATTATTTCTCATCAATACCAGGGAAAACCTGGAAGACTACCAGCCTAGGAGAAGACCATCACTGAATTCAAAACCAGCTGTCAGACATAGTTTTATTTAGCTCGTTTTGATAACCTATGCAACGGTACTAATGCCTTGCTGTATTGCCTTTTGTTTTTTTCTTGTGCAACATCATCGGCATGGGGATCTGCTGCATGGGTAACTGTTAATTTTCCATACAATTTTACCAAGGCATGAACCGAGACCTCTGAACAGATCCAAGGTCTTTAGACAATATCAGATGCTAATATGACAATCTTCTGTCGTTGAAATATATTACTCTCTCTAGGTAGATGGATTACGTAATCCTTCTCATGGATATATTATTGGATTTTCCTTTTCTTTCATAATCTTTGTTACTTTCTTTACTTTTTTTAATGGAGACTTACCGAGTGAAACACATGCACAAAGTCGGTTTTTAAAAATAGTCGTCGATATTACAAATTGAAGCAATGTTTTTGAAGCGAGCGAACGCAAGTAACCTTTCGCTATGAAAGCCATATTCTCATCATTCACTGGTTACCGGCTAATTTGATCCCATCTTTCCTTGTTGATCTCCCGGAATCTATTGATTCTCTTAAATTCATCTATGTGTTACATCTATTTTCAGTCTTATTTCCGCTTTCTCTCCTCTCTATCTTTTCTTTCTCTCTCTATCACTCTTCTCTCTCTTTATCTCTCTCACTAACACTACTCATGTATAACGGTGCGCTTAGCATAACGGTTATCATTATAGGAAATGGAATCGGTGATCCGTGTTCAAACCTGGACAAGGCTGTTTGTATTTCACTTTACGTCAATGACCTTGGACAAGGCATGTCTCCATCTGTTTTTCTCCCCGCTATGGGGAAATAGCAGAGAAGAATGTGTTCTTTAGCCTTTTTGTGGCAACCAATTTAGCAGAAGGAAAACTCTTAATTCACAACAGCTTTAATCCGCTTTGATATGACCTTGTGTCATATTCTGCCCGTTGCGGAGGGGTAGGGTAAATACACACTCATGTATGGTTAGTGGGTATACACATATTTATTCAGCAAGTTCTGTTCAAGTGTTTGGGCACTTTGAAACAAATACTTTTTCTGAACTGTAGACGTTGTGAACCAATTATATATGACAAAGGGGATTACTTCGAAAGAAACGATGGAAAGTAGGTATTAGGGTAAGTAATTGTTAATAGACATATTTCTTGAATATTTTTTAAGTAAAGTTCGAGGAGTTTTGAGCCGAAATCTTTATTTACCAAGTAAAAAACGAACAATAGAAGGACCGTTAATTTTTCAAAAAATAGTCCTCTTGGTACTCAATACATTATCCCTGGTGAATTTTTTTATTTATTGAAACACCTCTGGAGTTCCTATTTTGTAAAACCTCCTCGATGTTGTAAAATCGTATTTCTTTTAATGTTTTCTCCGTCCTCATTTTTAATCTTGATATGAATTTTCAGTTTAGGAAATAAGAAAAAGGCCCACAGACGTTAGGGTAGTATGGATTGTTCTGCCTTAGCAGAAAATTGTGTTTTACCAAAACGTTTTGTCCAAAATGTATGAACACGGTTTTCATAATCTTTTTAAAGAGGCACTGACTCGTCTCGATCGTAATGAAGACATAATCCCTTTATTATATGTGTCTCCCCGTAGCTTAATTGCTAACGTGCTCGATGCAACTTGCGAGTTCGAACTCTGTATGTATATCAATATATATCCGAATGATTTTTAATAGCCCCAACGCAGTGCACATGACTATGGCAAATGAAACCGTTAACATATTTATTGCCTTTTTGTGGTTTTTACTTTTATTTTTTTTATTACCAAAGTTTGCTTCGTTTGGCATATATGTCCCAAAACCTAAACGCAGCTTAAATTTGATACTAGCAAAAGACGATAAACACAGGGCACCTAGGGAGGATCGAAATTTCATATAAATTGATCTACTAGGCGAAATTTGCTAATTATTACCACACGACAAGGTACCTATTTTTGTAGGTTGTCTTTTAGAATCTAATTCACTCTAAAAGCATTGTAACGAGACTCGTCCTCTTTCCATAATTTTTCTTCTAACAACATTGGTTTCGTTTCATTTAAATTGCAGAATAATCTGCTTTTGGATTTTTACCTAATTACGAGAAATACACATTTCCATAATTTTTCAAAATAAAACGTTATTTTCATATTATTCACAGCCAAGAAGAGATAATGAACTGTTCAATAATTTTTTCTGTGGCTTCTAATATTCATAACACATAAGTGTCTTGAAACAGTTAACAGATGTTTGAAGAGAGAATGACTTGCATTTATAATTTATAAACCATCGAACAATAATAGTTCTTATTTGTCCAGAGTCTTGAGAGGAAGATTTATTTGTAATCTAAACTAATGTAATAAGACTAATGCCTTCACTTGATTATAGCTGTAACGTTTCAGATATTTTTCTCTGATTCCATTGTGCATAATTTTTCGATAAAAGCTGTGGTTAAAGTGTACTTAGTTACTTGGTGGTTGAGAAATGTATCCATGTGTAGGTTGATTAATTGATTGATTTTAACGTCATGTCAACCCGTATAGGGTTATTTTATGCCTTGGTGTCCGGTAAGTTGGTCCATTATCAGTTTATATTTGCATTTTTTGTGTTGCTTAAGAATTTTTTGCTCATTTATATGATATCAGATATTACTATCCAATACAAATAATTTGCAAACAGATCTATTCGATCCATAGATTGGACCCTACCAGATATTACCAAAATGGTTTAGAGTGAACCTGGAAGTAATGGCACTAAAGAGGTACACTACAATTTCCAGAACTCCAAAACTGCTTCACTATCATATACAGTTTAGAGTCAAACTCAAGATTCTACTTTTTGAGTTATACTCACAATACTACTTTTTGAGTATTACTCACGATACTATTTTGAGTATTACTCTGTATACTACTTTTTGAATATTACTCGGGATACTACTTTTTAGTCATACTCAAGATACTACTTTTTGAGTATTACTCAGGATACTATTTTTGAGTATTACTCAGTATACTACATTTTAGAGTCAGACTCAGGATACTACTTTTTACAATCATAGTCATGATACTACTTTTTTGGATATTACCCAGGATACTACTTTTTAGAGTCATAATCAGGATATTACATTTTAAGCGAATGATATTATCTCATAACAATGGTACTGTGAGAGTATTCTAAGTCCCGCCAACCGAGTAACCCTGTGTAGGGTAGCACGTAAAAGACAGATAATCCAGTCCAATGAAAGAGACTGACAGATGACATTCCAATGACAAATTATCTTGAAAGAATCAACTGATTAAAGATACCATCTGAGCCTGAATAGCAAAATTAAAATCACAGGGATTGAACAAGGTGTTAAGAAGAAAACCGAAGAATACTGTAGACGAAAGCTATAACAATCGCGAGTTCTAACCAAAAAGATCAATAATATCAATGAAATATATTACTACTTTAGCTACGCTAGTAAAATGAAATTAGCTACTTTAATTGAATTGTAGTGGTTACATTATAATCGGGATCAGATACCTAATAAATATGTTGGACAACTTGTGTGTCCTGTGAAAATAACAGTGAGGTGAAGGTGGGTTCTGTAAGAGATGAAGAAAAGAACAAATAACAGCTGTGGTTATAATATTGAAGAAGGAGAAAGAAAGGAGGGTGAATTGAAAAAAAAGTTCTTTCCGAAGTAACCAGTGCAATCTGACATGCGGCACCTGGGTCACTGGACGAAAATAATCCGAGGAAATGAAAGAGGACGTGAGAAAATAACTTAAGTTGTTCAACTACCCTGTAAAAATGTAAAAAATAGTGTCTGCTCATTGCTTCCTTTCGTTTCGTTCAGGGTTACTTTTATTCATTGGATAGACAGCACACACACACACACACACACACACACACACACACACACACACACACACACACACACACACACACACATATATATATATATATGTAAATATATAGATATATACCAGTTGGTATATATATATATATATATATATATATATATATATATATATATATATATATATATATATATACAAGTTGCAATAAAAAAAATCAAAACTGTCCATTTAATTTTTTGATAATCTAAAAATTTGAATGAAGAATTGAGCGCAGCTGACACATATTAAAAAATGAAGATACATCCAGATCTAGACAATAGAATCGGCGTCTAGATTTCGTCTAAACGAGTCCGTGCCAACTAAAAATAAATAAATAGATAAATAAATAAAGGCACTCTAGCACTGTGCTACGGCGACGGATATGTCAGCTATCTTACACTTTTTTACTATACACAGTAAGCTTGTTTTATGACAGAGGAGATAAAACTACCCCCACCCCCGCATTAAGAAATATGTTTGACTGAAAGGGTTCACCAACTCTGCAAATGAAATAGGTTAGAAAAAAACATTTCGGGAGTTAATGTATAAACCTTTTTAGAAAATTAATATGAACATTTCCTCTCAGTTTAAATATTTTATATTTTAAAAATATTGTTTTCTTTTCAAGCCAAAATTATGCACTCTTCGAGTTTTCAAGTTTTAATGTTGTTTTGATGAAAGTTTTAAATATTCTACAAAATTAGAAAGTCGAACAAAACTAAATAAAAACATATAAAAATGATAACATTGAATTTATTTGAATTGATTTCTTTATAAAACAATTTTTAATTTTGATAGATTTAAAAAGGAAATAATAATATAAGAAAACAATTATACCGAATAAGCATTTGTTAAAGATTGTGTGCAAATTATCCACACCATATACTCTGAAAAACTTTATTTCTTAGTAATATATAACACACCCAGTCCTTCCCTTCACTTATCCAAGTCAGCTGGGGCTGTAGAATACACCGACTGCATCTCTTCAGAGGGAGAAGACACCCCCACCCCAACAAGTATCCTGGATATGAAAATAAACAATCTGATGGTGAGGCTCCAGTAATGCTGCAGCTTTTGGGAATGCGGAGTATCTCTTCATTGCCATCGCTCCCAGGTTCACTCTGACCCAGACTGGTAGCACTTGATAGGGTCCAATCAATTGGTTGAATAGAACTGTTTGACATCTAAACTGTGTGCAGACTTATGCTAAATAGAATTGTTTAAAGTAGAACTGTTTGATGTATGTAAACAAATGATTGATGTTTAATTGAATTGTTAGTGATACATAGCAATACGTAGAACCATTTAAATTTGTTGATCTATGTTTACAAATCGTATATATATAATATATATGAATAAACTGGGTTTGGCATTAAATGACCTACAATGGCTGATATGCAATAAAACCAAATCAAACTTCCCTTCACTGCAGGCTTTCATTGCTAAATTTTTCTAATTTAACTATTTAATTAAATCAGACATTAAAGAATTAAAGTTGTTATTTCTTTTTGTTATTGGATGTCTTTTAAGATTTATCGATGGGACATTCGCTCATATTTATTAAAATAGGACCAAACAATTAGCAATCAATAATACCAAGCAAAGATTTATTAAAATCAAATGAAGATCAATATGCAAATTAGCATTCCCGTTCACACAGTAAACTACTATCGGGTTGTATATATAAATACAACAGCATATTATTAGTATATATATAAGGCCAACAGTATTAAAATGAAAAACAATTTTCTTAATAATTTAGATTTAAATTAAAATATAACCATGGAGAATGTGATGAAAATAACTAAGGGAATTCTGACGTTGATGGTGACGTAATTTTAGTTACAGACACATCATCTCCATTATATTAAGATTAGAGACTTATGTCTATGCCTTTTAATTTTTTTCTCTTTTTTTATTTTAGTTTGATAAAAATTTAGAACACGAATCTTTGGTTGATTGGACCAAGTGTTGATGAGTGAAATCATTGTTGTCTACTTCATGGGTGACTCGATCCAATCACAAAACCATATATGTGTGGGGATGCATTAGTTATAAGGGAATCAGATTAAAAAAAAGAAGGATGGTGGGTTTGCTATGAGTAAATTACTAGAGCAGACTATGATATCTAATTTTATTGCATAAACCAGTCTAGGAGAAAGAAAACAATAAATTCAAATCCCAACATTTTGACGTTGTCTTCAACATAGTTCTGGCAACTTCTACAGGGAGACTTATGCACGTGTTTATTTATTTACTAACCCCTCAGCATGAACAGAATGCGACGCAAGGTCAATTTTAAGTGGAGTTTAACAGGTTTGAATTCAGTTTTTCTCCTTCGTGACTAGTTGCTACACCAAGGTTAAAGAGCCCAGTCTGCCCCACTATTTACTCATAGCTGGATGGATTCTTACCTTTCCGAAGGGTATTAGCGCGATGTGAAACGCAAATAGCCTTGTCCAGAATTTGATCTTGGATCACCGTACCCATTTTCCACGACGGTAACAATTAGACCACGAATTCCTCTTATGTATGTATGAATGTATATAAAACTTTAGCGTTACGGACTGTGGAAGTAAACTTGTAAAAAGAAAGTGCACGAGCTTGAATCTGACTTTTAAAATGCGCTGAAAATATTGTGCATCGAATAGTATAACTAACGCAGCACTATCTTTCGTTGTAATAGTTTAGTTTTATTGAAACAGTTTTCCGACTGTTGTAGGTATCTATGTTTATAATTGTCTCTGCCTCCCACCAGACAGGACTTGATACAGGGTCAATGGCCCAAAGGTCGGTTTATAGTGGTGGCTAAGGGAGAGGGAGGTCAGGCACGGAGCCGAGGTTCGATCCCTGCTGTTCTATGGTGGGCATAGGCTCATTTAGTGCAATGTGAGACTTCAGCAGGACAAAACTGGTCTTTGGCTCACTTAATTCAATGTGAGTCGGATGAACCTAGCTGGACATGTACTCAGACGTGATTCCTGGTACGGATGCCAGATTATTGCTTAAACAAAGGGTTCACTGCTATATACAATGTAGGTATTTATGGTACTTGGAGTAAGATGGCCAGATATCGGTTGTTGATGAGATATGCCGGGAGAATGGAAGGGAGTTTTGAAACTGAGACGATCGCGTTAACTAGGCAAAGAGAAGCAATATATCCTGGGGGAAAAAAAAGACCCAGACCTTAATATTTCCCCTGATTTTCTGTTGTATTTCTAACATGCTTGTCCGCTGGGTTGCGTCTAATCTATGGCCTCTTTGAAGTGCACCCCGCAAAAATGGGACTCGTAAAATTTCGTCTCCTTACATCTTCGTGGCTGGTGTTCAACTATTATTATTATTATTATTATTATTATTATTATTATTATTATTATTATCTCTCTTCTTCCTTAAAAATTTGCCTTTTGTTTTCTAGATAACTTACCATATCACGCTACACGCCCACACGACATTTTTTTACCTTTCCAGAGTTTTGCAGTCAAGATCTTTGAACTGTTAGCAGTCAATTATACCTCCGTATAGTGTTTCACACATCCACTATCCAGAGTACCGTGAGTGGTTTGGGCCATTACGTAGAGTAGAGAGGGTAGATTTAGAAATGAAAGAAACCACTATCATTATTTTGATGTATATATATATATAGATAGAGAGAGAGAGAGAGAGAGCAAAGATAGGAAGGTCACTCTGGGTACTTGTTTAGAATAGTTTTTGTTAGAACAAGGGAACATTTAAATTGAGACTGTTATTCTCGAAAAGCATTACCATCTTGCAAATTAATTTTCTTTCGATCTACTTTGTGAGTAGCTATAATTATGCATAATTACAATTTTGATAATTAATTCAATGTGGTAATTAAACTGAAGCAATGAACCGTAAAAAAGGAAAACATTACGATTCAAGCACTCGTCAATTATCATTATCCTGACCCATGAAAAATAATTGCGATTAGGCGCCCTTTACTAATGATGTCTCTGTAGCTGTCCAATCGTACTTGCTTCTTATGTATATCATTGCACGGGACGCACGGACGGGTCAGTCACGTGAAAACAACAGCGAAGGCCATCATGAAGAACAATTAAAATTGTGCATGAAGATGGCGGTTAAATCAACGAGAATATCTTCAAGTGATTGGATGACCATCTGTATCCACTACTTGAAAAGTCTTAAGGTGATGCAATAAGTTTCAAAAGGGGCTCTTTTATTCATAAATACTACAATTAAATTTTTCCAGACATAAGGACCTACCCGGTTGGTTAAACACATGTGTTTTATTTATAACCGATTTTGGTAATATCACTTGGCCACTGGGGTTAATGTGCAGAATTCCTTTCTTTTAATTTTATTTCAAGTCTTTTTTCGTCTCCGATTCACCTTGTTGATCTCTGTCGAAGAAATAGAGATCAAAGTCATTTACGATATTTTTATATAATAACCGAGGGATTTCGGTTCATGCCTTTGAGTTTAGTTTGGCTGAGAACCTTTCGGCTCAGCACATGGGTTAGTCAGGTGCAACATTGAGGCAGGTGTTAACGCGGGTGCGCGCGGGCGGATGGAGGTGTCACTCAGATGTCATAATAGTCCGAGACGAAACAGGGTGCGGGTGACATCACGCACCGGAAGCGCGCAGAGGTTTGTGTGGGAATTTGAAGAAAGACAGAGTCGAGAATTAGACGCCAAACGAAAAGGATCGACTTTTGGAGCTCGAAGGCGCGAGGCGAACTTGCGCCCTATGGGGGTCGCACGATATGGGGGCCAAATGAATAAGACAGCATAACAAGATTGTGTCTCTCCTCCTTACGTCGAGACCTTTAACTCAAAGTTAATAAAAAGGTTTCGTATCTGTACAAGAAGTCGTCACGTGTTTTCGAATTTCGAGATTCATATGTTCTATCGTAATCAACATTCGATGTCCATTTCACCCATTTCGCACATGACCATATTCGTGTATCTGACTACGCAACAATATGAAGTATCTAAAACTTTAAAAATGATAAAAAACACTAATCAGAATTAATAAGGATTCACAAATCTTCATCTAAAAATAAAAAATCAAATAAGCTTTATTAATAATATTAACATCAGATAAATTTTATCAATCTATTCAACGTTTAGTCCGGTAAACAAAATCCTTATTCCACATTTTCTCTGGAAATAACTCTTTTTTTAAAGTTTTTCAGTAGAAATTCTATGATGAGTTATACACTCCTCCTGCAGACGCGAGCTTAGCATAACGGTTATCGTCATAAGAAATAGAACCCGTAACCCGAGTTCAAATTCTAGATGAGGCTAGAGGCATTTCTCTTCGCGTTGATGCCCTTAGGAAAGGCACGAATCGCTGTTTTCTCTAGGCTATAGGTAAACAGCAGACTAGCTTGTTTAGCCTTGGTTAGACAACCACTCTAGGAGAAGAAAAGATCAGAGTTAAAATCAAAAGTACTTCACTTAAAAAACTGATCTGGTCTCACATCCTGCTCATGGAGGAGGGGTTGGTTGAATGCAGTTTCTTGCAGGAGGCGACTCAAAAATGACGAATACCGACGGGATCAAGCATGAGTCTCGATTCGTGCGAGGTTCCCAACTATAATATAACCTTGTGTCCACTCCGGTGTGGGAGGTTGGATATCAAACCACACCCGCCTTTATTTTGTATGTTAGAAATTCTTTTTGAATCAGTCTCATGCATAGGAAGATGTGAGGTGTTTTTGTTCAGTCGATGGCGGAGAGATTCATTCTTTTATAGATCGTAGCCCACCGTCAACGGGGAATCTCGCTTACGTCACAAAATATAAATTTGTTTCCATTTGCGTCTAAAACTCAGTTCTTTACTTTTTTGAATATCTCTTTTAATTAGCACGTGACTGTCCACAGTCAATCACTAAGACTCGCTCCACTTCCACATTATTGCTTCTCATTGATTATCATGACCAAGGAATTGAAGTTTGATTCGCCATGTATCGATCAACCTTACACGAATGTTCATCACATTTAGTAGGTTGGTGGAGGTATTGTTGCAGGAAGTAATGTTCGTTGTTATTGCCTAAAGTTAGATTATTCTGAAAGAAGGCTAGAACTACTGGACCCTAGAGAGTACTGAGCTTACTAACAATGATTTGCTAGTCTAGTTCACAAACCTTTATACTACACGAGGCGCCTAAATTTGCAACTTGGTTAGCGAAAAAAGATCGACCGATTCCAACATTTTCAAACATCACAAATAGACTTTTTTATTGTGGGTGACACTGGTGGTGTTATGTTAGATATATGTAAACTCCTTCTGTAGCGTTGGGCCAAAGTGACTCTAGAGTTAGTGATGGTGTTATTGCTGTATATCACCGCTGGATGGTAACAAACAACGAGGAACACGTATATATAAAAATATAATCTTGTGAAGAGCTGGAGAGCTGTCGGACAGAGTTCGTGCACACAAAGGAGCTGTCGAGAGTCAGAACAGCCGGCAGTAACTGAACTTCAGCCCAAATTCTAGACCTTATATACTTAAAACTCCCACACGACCCACATGGTCACGCCTCTTCATCCACTCAGTGCTTATTCTCCATTGGTCACGGGTTACGCCCACGCATTGCTTGTTCTCCATTAGTCCTGGCTTACACCCATGCATTTTTTATGCCTCGGGTATCACACCCATTTCTGTTTCCTGGTAGTCACTTTGTTGATTTTATCTTCGACCGGATGTATCTCTGAACTACATCCACCGGATTCATCGCCTGTCAAGGCAATATATCATATTATGGCTTCAGGTTTTCGGTTTGCTTTCCTACGAGGCGAGAGAGCTCAGCTTGCTCTTCTATTTTCATGAAGCTTGGAAGAAGAGATAGAGTGATGCCTTTCCCGCGGACATTTGCGCGAAGTAAAACACAAACAGTCTCATCAAAGATTTCAACTTGCTTCATCAGTTTATTTACAGCATTCTGTCATCCATGCTTAAAGGTTTGCAATACATTTATGAAAAGCTTTGTAGTGTCCGTTATAGACTCTTACAGCAATTTCTCAATAAAAACACATACTGTGTAAGACAAGTTAGCTAAAAACTATTTAACCACATGCCACCTTAACAAATTGCTATACCATTAGCTAAAGCCCAGATATCAATGGAAAATAAACTATTAGGACAGACAGAATAAATGAATTACGTCCTCTTCAATTTCATTAATTTTCACTGCTTCAGTGAAATTCATTACCAAAGCCGTGAGATGAAAGTGGTTTTACTAAATTCTGGTAGACGACATTGATAGCGGGATTATTAAGTCATTATTCTTGCTGTGAGAAAACTCAACGAGAAAATAATCACAAGTTATTATTCATCAAAAGTAAGAATATTTTAGATAAATAATATATTATAGTTAAAAAAATTAAAAAAAATTCTAACAAAAGTTAGTTATAATGATTGAAGAATCTTTACCAACAAAAAATGCATCCCCTGTTCGTTGGACATAGAATACGCTGACTGTTCCCTACAGGGAGTTTCTTGGGTATAACACTAAATTGCATCCGGCAGTGAGGTTACAATTCCGAAGCTCTGGGAAGTCCAGTACTTCAAGAAAAGTTAGGAGAAAAAGACGATCGAGCACCATTAAGAGTTGTACTGAATTGTCGGACACATAATTTGTCGCGTAAAGTCGTCGAAGTTAATTCGAACCCCCTCAATTGTTCCAACAGCCAATATATTACGGCAGAAGAAACCTTAAATGGGCAACGGTCTTCATCAACCCAGGTTTTAAGTCAAAGTTATCCTTTTCTGATTTCTAGCTTACAGTCACCCATCTAAGTACTGACCAGTATCGATATTGCTCAACTTTATTAATTGGCCAAAAATTGCTGTATTCATCATGATATGGCTGTTAGCAGGCTAGATTTCCTTGGCTTTCAAAGAGGGTCAATGCAACCTTTGACAGATCTTATCTTTCATTATGCTAGGTGTCTAGCTATCCTCCTCACCAAATAAACCATATGGAACAACCAGTTTATCCACCAATCACTCAAACATACTACAGAAAAGATTTCATATGACTGGCTGTAGCCACAAATTTAAAATAGCATAACTCGGACATCAATAATCTCTAATTGTGCATATTCTGAATCTTTAGATTGCAAAAATAAATGTGCTAGTGGCAAAAACAAATCATTCAAAGTTACTCATCAATCATGGCAACCCTGAATAGTTAACTCTACATTAGAATTTGAAATTACAAAGCGGACGTTTCATTTATTATTGTAATTGTAAAGAAAGCAACTTCATAATTAATTATTCATAAAAAAATTAATAAATAAAATTGAATAGATTCTCAAACTAATCCTGAAAACAAAAACTGGTTCAGTATACTTTTTAAGTATATTTTTTATTGTTTAATCTAAATGTATTTAATAAATGTTTATTTCTACCTGTTGAGAATCATCCTAACATTCAATGGTTTATGGTAAGGGAAGTAATCCAATGTATTTATCGAGAAGTTGAATTGATATAACAGATTTTGGAAATACAAAAACAGACTGGCTACTTGAAAAGTTGAATGATTATATTGGAGGTTGGAATGTTGGTAATACAGCGTGGGTGACATTATGGTTACTGTTGTGGGAAATGAAATCTGTGAATTGAGTTTTAATTTTTGTACAGCCTGTCTTCATTTCATGCTAATCGGTACATAACGCTTAATAAAGCCATTTCCTTTTTAATTATCTACTAAAGATTATTCTTCAGCACAGACTCACAGTAAATAAATCCAGACAAAAAACAAATAAACAAAAAGATTTATTTTTGGCGTCAGTTTATTATTGGTTTATTCCACACTCTTGAAAAAGTGGGGACTTGTCCTTGGGAAGGCTGAATTGACAAGAGCGTAAATATCAAAACAAGAATCTCTACCGTCAAAGTCATACACATTGACAAAAATAAATGAATAAATAAATAAAATAAAAATATGTATTTTTGGTGTCAGTTTATTATTGGTTAACTCCACACTCCTGAAAAAGTGGGGACTTGGCCTTCGGGAAGTTGACAAAATAAAAAAGGAAAAACCAAACATCCTCCCGTCAAACTATGACTACAAGAAGTAGAAACTACCCTCGCTTTTAATATCTAATCTTATGCATTTCAAAGTGATGAAATAAAATCTATTCCTCATAAACCTGCTCATCTGAACAGAAACATATGTCCCTTTATACGCATGAATATCCTTTTGATAATTTATATACAGGGTGCCGAAGCAAAATTAGGAATAGTAAAGTATAATAATAAATGACTATTAAAACAAGATTAATTTTGATTTAAAAAAAAATAAACAACAAAATAAGAAGATAGATACAAAACAGTAAATTTACTCAGTATAGCCGGCAGTTTTTTTCAATTATTGTATCAACACGTCATCGAAACGATTTGCATGCCTTCAAAATAAATTCTTAAGACATTTAATTTCATTCCACCTCACTGGCAGTCTTAAACGAACCAATATTTGAATGGTAAGTTGTATTTGTTTTATTTTCGAAAATATCCCCATGAACCGTAAACAAGCCTGGGCTTGATGTAGGCCATAAAGTAACTTTAATTAATTCTGAAATTTTTTTGGCTTTGTTCCAGCGTTAAGCGAATCATAGATTCTTTTTCGTTTCTTTTCTTGCTCACTCATATTGGGCTGAATTTTAATGAAAAAGTTCTTGAATTATAGAGCTAATAATGAAAATTTAGATTTATTGCGCGTTTTTTAAAAATTGGACTAATCAGACTAAAAAAGAACGTTTTATGAATTATTCTATATTTTGCTTTCACACCCTGTAAATATAAATTGGACATGGGAGGAAGTCAGATAAATGGATCAAAAATCAAAAAAGTTGCACAAAGTCTTACACCAAGAGATGACATAGACGGACAAAAAGAAGAAAGTAGAAATTTGAAGAAAACCATGTATGGATATTTCAAGCGCACACTGACGAGAAGACATGGATATGGCTAAGAAAGGAAATCTCGTGAGAGAAAGTGTATCATTTAACAACGCCATAAGGACCAATTAAATGAAAGCGAAAATTAATAATACTGAATAGAAAGTTTAGGATATGTGGAAAAAGAGATGAAACAGTTGATAACATAATAAGCGAATGTAGAAAACTAGCACAAAAGAACCTCAAGACTAGACGTGACTGAAAGGGAAAGAGGATCCACTGAAAATTGTGCAAGAAATTAAAATCTGACTATACTACCAAATGGTATATGCCCAAATTAGAATACGTCCTAGAGAATGAGATGCATAAAATTCTTTGGATGTGCCCGTGGTGTAATGGTTATCGTCGTAGGAAATGGACACGGCGACACGAGTTCAAATCCTGGACGAGACTGATTGCATTTCACATAGCACTAATATGGGAAAGGTATGAATTCAATTATTCTCCCTCCAGCTATGGGTAAATAGTAGGGCAGACTAGGTTCTTCATAAAACCCAAACAAACCATGCCAGTTAAGTTCTTCAGCCTTGGTGAGGCAACTAGTTTAGGAGAAGAATACTCTGAATTCAAACCTGTTAAAATTGACCCTGTGTCATATCCTGCCCAAGCGAAGAGGTTGGGTAAATATGATAAAATTCTTTGGGATTTTGAGATACAAAAGGATAATCAAATCCCAGCTAGAAAACTAGACCTAATATTGATTAACCTAATATTAAATAACAAGAAAAAGAATTGGCCATCTTGTGGATTTTACTGTTCCAGCGAACCACAGGAGGAAAATTAAAGAAAGCAAAAAGATAAACAAATACTTGAACTTTACCAGAGAGCTTTAAAAATGGTGCGGAACATGAGGGTGATGTGCTAACTGTGCACTTAGAATGTAATGAGAAAAATAACATGCAAATGAGGTAGTAAAACCAAGCTTGAAAGAAAAACTAAAGGAACTGAAAATGAAAAGAAGGACAGAAATCATACAGACTACAGTATTATTAAGATCGGCGACTGAGAAAAGTCCTGGAGACCTGAAGAGACTTGCTGTCACTCAAGCTCCACTAAAAGACAACCAGTTAAAAGTGATGAAAAAAAAGAACTCGGAAGAAGTGAATTGATAATAATTTATTTGCACACAGTTTCATGGTGTCAATAAATATGGCCCAGTTGGCTGGGGCTGTAGAATACACCGACTGCATCTCTGCAGTGGGGTAAGACTTCTCCTACAAGTGTCTTGGATATGTCACTAAACAATTTGATAGTGGGGTTCAAGTAATGCTGGAGCTTTTATTGCCATTGATCATAGGTCCACTCTGTTCCGGAGTGGAAGCGCCTGATAGGGTCCTATCTATGGGTCAAATAGAACTAAACAGTGTACTTATGCTAAACTGAATTGTTTGAAATAGAACTGATTACATCTATAAAAAATGGATTTGGCAGTAAATAACCTGCAATGGTTGATATGCCATAAAACCCAAACAAACCATGCCAAATCCTATCATATTAATAATTTTAAACCGATTTGTTTGACACATAGCTAGAATTCTAACAGTTATTACCACTCTGAGTCCGAGTGGATCTAGGAGTAATGGTGACAGAGGAGTACTCCGTGCTCTCCAGAGCCCCAGCAAAAGAACCTCTTACCTGATGCAATCTAGTGCCACACATAGGACACCTATTTTTGTAGGGGAGGGTATTCTAAATAGAGCTATTCGATATTTGGTTAAAGATGGTCATCTATTTGACATTTTAAGTTCTTTAATTTTAAGCAGTGAATAATTTACTTTAATTTCCAACAAGCTGTATTTTCATTTTTAACACTGGGACACAAGACTGACGTTGGAACAGTCAGTTACGTGTCGAATAAAATCCATTGAAAAAATAATTCCACAAACTAGTAAGCAATATATTAATACCTTGCTTTTATATAGTTTCTAAAAGTTTCAGTTAGATATCCGGGAAGCATAGGCTTTGTCGAAACTCAAGGAGTTGGGCACAGAAAAAAGGCTAATAATCAATGAACCATTTTATTTTTTCTCTCGTTAAATATTACAGAGGCGTTCAATGATTGTCCATTTTGTGGTGTGTTTTCTATTTAGATATTTATATGAGGTATTTTTTAACGCTGAATCAAAAGAGCCAACCACTTTTAGGTGTGAGGAATCCACATTAATTTTATGATTTGGTTGGTTGGTTGGTTGGTTAGTTGTTTTGTCTTACAGCGTATCAGTCCTTTTCGGGTCATTTAACGCCGAATTAAGTCGTTTTGTTTTGGTTTGGTTCTAAGGAATATCTACCATTGTAGGATATTTAATGCCAAATCCATTTTTATACATATAAACAGTTTTATTTCAAACAATTCAGTTTAGCACAATTAGACGGTTTAGTTCTATTTGACACATAGATAGGACCATATCAGGTATTACCACTCACGGCCAAGAGTGGGACCTTGGGAATGTATAATGACAATGAAGGGGTACTCCGTATTCCAAAAAGCTCCAGCATTACAGGCATCTCACCATCAGATTGTTTTGCGTCATATCCAGGACCCTCTGCAGCCCTATGTTAGGATTTAATCGAATAACAACTGTTTCAATGAGAAATTGCCATTAATTCAAGTCAGAATGAATGAAATAAACACAGGGGTAAAATACTCATGATTAAGTGTTCATGCATAATCTACTATTAATCATAAACACGGTTATTTGAAAATAATTAATTGCTGAAATGTTTATAACAGATATCGTACATCAAGTAATTAACTATGGCGGCACTTTTTCAACGCTTAAAGACGAATTTTTATATATTTTAGGGTTATATTTTTGTTGAATTATTTGCTTATTTCTTTATTTCTTTTATCTGTTAAATTGTTATGGATGTAATGATAAATAAATTGCCGAAGTATATTACCAAAGGAATGAGCAAATAATGTAAACGAACTCTGTAAAGGTTTCAAAGTGGGTGGGGAGAGAGAGACAGACAGACAGAAAGAGACAGAGACAGAGAGAGAGAGAGAGTGGCTGTGGATAGAAAGAAAGGGAAAGAATGGGAAGAATAAAAGGGAGGAGAATAAGAATGGAGGGATAGAGGAGAAGGAAGAGAAGGGATAGGAAGAAAGATAGGAAAAGGTAAAGTGAGAAGATAAAAGGGGAAAGAAAGGGTAAGAGAGAAAGAGAGAGAGAGAGAGAGAGAGAGAGAGAGGTTGAAGGAAAAGCGTTGAGACGAGGGCTTGAAAGCAGGAAAGTTAAATATTGTAAAGAAAAGATATAAATGGACGAGAAACGCAAAATTGAAACGCAGGAACTCACACACACACACACACACACACATATATATATATATATCATCATGTCGTGCCGCTAGCACGGATATCACTGACCCTCTCTCACCACTTCTCCCTATCGTTCATTGCCTCTGGCAGGTCTTCAGGGCTACATCCCGTATCCTCACATAGCAGCTGAATGTATGTTCGAGCTGGTCGTCCTGCTTTTGCCCAGCCCTATGTGGGGGTCCATAGGAGTACATCCCTTATGAGCTCGTTCCTGCTTCTCCAGCAGTGTCCTGCGTGTCTGGTTCGTCTAACTTGGATAGTTTTCGTGATGGGAGGCAGGTGGCCGTATAGTTGGTGCCTTGTGGGGTGTTGCCGCCAGGACTTGTTCAATATTACTTGCAGCATTCTTGTGTAATTGCCGTCGAGCTTCTTTTCCAGCTGTTTTGTTAGCATCCAAGTTGTGCATCCATACAGCAGTATCGATACGACCGCTGCCTGGAAGAAACTGCGTTTCGTTTTATCGCTCTGGTCTGATTTCCATATGATCGATAGCCTATCGTTAGCTGTCCATGCCTTCGTTAGCTGCGTGTCGATGTCCTTTTCGGTGGATGAGACGCTGCTTTCTAGTTTTGTGAACTTGTCTACTAGTTTCAGAGAAGTTCCGTCTTGTGTGGAGATGTCACCTGTGTGATTATAGCACATATATTCCGTTTTGTGAGCATTGACATGGAGGCCAATGCCTGTGGCGGCTCGTTCCAAACTATGCAGTAGTGTTTCGGCTTGGTTGGGTGTGTTTGCCAGAATCGCTACGTCATCGGCGTAGTCGGCGTCGGTAATTGTTTTTGCGGGATACCTTCTGCTTCTTTTCTTTGTCAGCTCGAAGCCGTTTTCTCTGACTTTATCAATCGATGTTCTAAGCACGTAATCTAGACAGATGATAAAGAGGTATGGAGCTAGCGTGTCCCCTTGTAGTACCCCTGCTACAATGTCGAAGTATTCTGTGTCTCCATCTGGTGAACATACTTTCACTTTGGTGTTTCTATAGAGAATCGTTATTGCTGCTACGGTTTCTTTAGGTATGCCGTATGCTAGTAGGATTTGTTCCATCTTCCCTCTGTGAATGGAATCGAAGGCCTTGGTAAAGTCGACAAATAGTAATGTCGCTTGAGGGTTTTTTGCCCGTACGCCTTCAAGGATTCTACGGATGGTCAATGATATATATATATATAGAGAGAGAGAGAGACTCTAAGAGATAGAAAGAGATATTCATGGCTTAGAGAGCAAACCAAGACAAGAGATATAAAAAATTATTAAACAAAAAAAAAAAAAAAAAGAAAAAATATGAAAAAAGTTCAGGACACGTAGCTTGAAGAGAGAATAACAGATGAAGCAGAAATCTAGTAAAATGGTTTCCAATAAATGACGTTCGTAGAAGGAAAAAAAAATATAACAACTGTTTGAATGCTAAGACTGTATAGTTTGTAGAGAAATTAAGGCTAGTATAATCAAATTTGTTCAGTATAATGATTCAATTGGCATAATGGTTAGAGTGTTCACCAATAGCCCGGGAGACCTGGGTTCAATCCCAGGTCGAGTCATACCAAAGACTAAAAAAATGATACTTGGTGCCTCCTTGCTTAACACTCAGCATTAAAAGGTAAGGATCAAGAGTAAAGTTGAGCAATGCAGGGAAAGGAGTAGCAGCTTCCCCTACACCTTGGTGTAGTAGCAATCGAAAAGGGAGCCTTTGGATGACCCTCTACTACGGTCGCCAACTTTACTTACTTTACTATAATCAAATTTGCCATGGACAGAATTCGAAAGGCCTTTGTCCAACTGTACTCAAAATAGGTGCTGCTATTAGCAAGCTTGTGAGTATATGCGTATTCTCTCTCTATATATCTGTCTGTCTGTCTCTCTTTCTCTCTCTCTCTCTCTCTCTCTCTCTCTCTCACACACACACACACACACATATATATATATATATATATATATATATATATATTCACGCCAAATTAAAGTTACCAGTTACTTCCTACTTGTTAATATTTGTATCTATCTATCCATATAGGTTTACTGAATAGACTCAGAATAATGATAAACCTGACGGAGGTTCAGATTTACTTGAAATCACCATATTTTAAATACGAGTTTTCATGAAAGTAAGAAAACAAAAAACAAAAAAAAAACAAAAAAACAAAACCAAAAAAAAAAAAAAAAAGAAAAACTTTGAAGGTTCCTGAAACTTTAAGTGTTTTTAAATTCAAGTGAGCTTCACGTTTTGGCTTATAATTGTCTTGAACTATAATCTAAAACTTTACGAGGCAATGTGTAATTGTATTCATAAATAAAAATACAGGGTGTCTGAAAATAAATGCAACCCATTAATATGATAATCATTTATTACTGAGATTAGCGCAATGACGGTCATTTGGAACACGTCCTGTATCCTTTCAGCTTGAGACATCAAATTAATGCTTTTTTTAATTGTTATTATATCAGCTTCCAAGACATGCAATCTTTTTTTGAGTTTCTTATCTCTGTAATAAATCATAATCATAATAATGGGTTGGATCTATTTTGTGACAGTTTTGAATGATTTTGTCTCCAAATAAGTAGTGATGCAAAGTATTTTTTCCCCGTTGTTCAAGGTATTGTGATCGAGGATTAATAGTTATTATTGTACGCTATTTTAAATCTGAAACAAAAAAAGAACACAACATTATTATTATTTGAGTTATTAGCAATCACATGGAACCCATACATATTCACACACACACACACAGAGACACACACACACACGCACACACACACACACACACACACATATATATATATATATATATATAATATGAATATATGAACAGCTAGACTACCAACACAGGTTATTTGTTTCTAGCAGTGGACGTTTTGCAAGACTAGCCACAGTTTTGATACAACTGATAACAGAAAATTGATGGATCAATTTCTTATAGATTTTACAAACAACACTCTGCAGGTTTTGAATTATTTTTCTTCCTTCTCCTTATCCTTCTCATATTAGCTAAGATAGCCGTTCTTGATGGGGATAATAATTAATTAGCATTTTCATATTTCAAATTCAAATTGTGACATATAATCATTTGGCTATTCATTTTTAATGTGATCTTTTATTTTCGTTATAAATAAGTGATTGTTTCGCTGACAGATTTTATAATTAAGTTGCTTAGTTATTTAATTTAAGAAATTCTGCCCTGAAACAGATAAAGTTCTTGACCTTTAGAGCACAATTGGGCATATACAGAAAAGAAAGCAAACTGTTGAGATTTATGGGTATATTTTGGAAAATCCTGGACGAGACTAACTACATTTCACATAGCACTAATACCCTTGGGAAAGGTATGAATCCGATTATTCTCCCTCCAGCTATGGGTAAATAGTAGGACAGACTAGGTTCTTCAGCCTTAGTGAGGCAACTAGTCTAGGAGAAGGAAAACTCTGAATTCAAACCTGTTAAACTCTGCTTAAAAAATTGACCTAGTGTCATATCCTGTCCGAGCGGAGGGGTTGGGTAAATAGGATATTTTGGAAATGTAATAAATGTAAGATTTCATTGGATATAAAAATCATTTTAGTTTTGCTTACACCTGAATATTGTGCAATAATAAATGTCACTTCTTTGGTCGTTTGTCCTCTGCAAATTCAGTACCTTCAGCTAATACATACTACAAATCACTGGCAAAATATTATGGAATTAGCACATTTAGAGGATATTCGCTGTGTTTTTTTTTTATTTAGCAGTAAATAAACTAATAACAGTTTGACACAAAACATTTTTATTAAATAGCTTAGCATTCTAACTTCATCATCATCATCATCATGTCGCGCCATCAGCACGGATACCCCTGACCCTTTCTCGCCCCCCTCCCTATCGTCCATCGCTTCCGGCAGGTCCTCAGGGCTACATCCCGTATCTTCACAGAACTGCTGTATGCAGGTTCGAGCTGGTCGCCCAGCCTTTGCTCGGCCATGTGAAGGGGTCTACAAGAGTACATTACTTATGATTTCGTCCATACTTCCTTAGCAGGGTCTCGCATGTCTGGTTCGAATCCCTTAAACAAACGCGATTAAATCTTTTAAGTTAATGGCATAATTTTTTCTAAACCATGCATAAGAAAATATTTAAAGTTTTCGTTTCCTGTGTATTGCATGGTACTGAAATAATTTTTTTTGAATAGATTTTTGATACATTTTTCAAACTGTCAATTTCTTTTGTGGGTGTCTTTAATTCTCAGTTGAGTTTTATAACATCTATATTATCTTTACGTAATATAAGATACTTAGGGTAAAATTACTCAATAACGTTTAATGATGATAGAAAATGATATTTAATTCATGCAGCGAGTGGGTAACTTTGCCATAAAAATAAATAATAAACATCCCAATTTATTAATCAGTAAAGTATTCGAAAAATGCTGTTAGTTTTAGTTCGTAATGGACAACAACTTATGTACTTAATTTTTTTTCAGAGGCAAGGACTCGGTTTCCATAGAAACCAAAATGCTGTTCCTGAAAATCACTTTAAAATGCAGAATAAAGACAAATAAAAATGGAATGAAAACAGTAACATTTGACCTATTTCCTGCCAAAGAGCGCAAAAATGTTAAATTAAAAACGTTTTATTTTTAGAGTGGTCTTATCCAGGCGTGATTCTGCTAGCATAATTGGAAGTTATTCTCGTGATATTCGCTGGATTGATCATTCGCAAGGAAACTCGCTTCCGCATGTCATTTATCAGAGCCTCGGAATTGGCTAAATTTTCTTAGTTTCTTTTCGGAAATTTCTTCTCCATATTATAATGACTTTGTCAACAGTATTTTTTTCAATTTAATTTGTAAGACAATTATATTTCGGTCGATATACATTTAACATAACTGGATGGCGAAAATCTGCTGATATAAAAAAATATATTGTTTATTTAAAAGCACAGAAAAGAATCATATTTTTCAACAGCTTATTAACATTTTTTTGAGGGAATCCTTGATCTTATGGATATTTGCTCACTGAGAGAAAACATTACATATTTTTATTTTCATTCTTTCTGATAATTTCAGAATCAGAGCTTGAAAATTTAGTATATTCGGAATCTTATATCTATAATATCTACATGTTTATATAATTGACGTTTTCGTTTGTTTTGTTTTACGGCGTGCCAACACTTTTCGGGTCATTTAACGCAGAATTAAGTCATTTTGATTAAAGTTTCAAGCAATTCAGTTTAGTATAAGTATAATTTTTGTGTACACACAGTTAAATGTCAAAAAAATTCAGTTGAGTAAAAGTACACAGTTTAAATGTCAAAAACACTTCCATTTAAACTATTCAGTTTGGCATAAGTACGCAGCTTAAACACACGGTTGAATGTTATAAACAGTTAATTTCAAACAATTCAGTTTAGCGTAATTACACAGTTTAGTTCTATTTGACCGATAGATGACCCTTATGTGGTTCTACCACTCTGGACCTCAGTGGACCTGGGAGCGATGGCAATGACGGGGCTTTCTGCATTCGCCAAAACTCCAGCATTACTGGAGCCTCACCATCAGATTGTTTAGATTGTTTGGAGGTGCCCGTGGTGTAGTCGTTATTGCTGTAGGAAATGAACACGGCGATACGATTTCAAATCCTGGACGAGACTGATTGCATTTCACATAGCACTAATACCCTTGGGAAAGGTATGAATCCAATTATTCTCCCTCCAGCTATGGGTAAATAGTAGGACAGACTAGGTTCTTCAGCCATGGTTAGGCAACTAGTCTAGGAGAAGGAAAACTCTTAATTCAAACCTGTTAAACTCCGCTTAAAAATTGACCTAGTGTCATATCCTGCCCGAGCGGAGGGGTTGGGTAAATAGTACCATCAGATTGTTTAGTGTCATATCCAGGATTCTCATTGTGAAAGTCTTACCCCTGTGCAGTGAAGCAGTCGGTGTATTCTACAGCCCCAGCTGATTGGGCAATTATATAATTGAAAATTATTTAATTAAATTAATAATTTATAAATTAATTAATAAATAAATTAATTAATAAATTGTTCTATTAATAATATAAATAACTTGGTCAGTTCAATAACATTGCGGGGAGTGGGTTCCCATGGTATTGTGGTTAATGTGCTGGACAGTGACATCGTAGTATGCGAGTTCTAACTCCAATCCCGCTATTATGTTCACTCTCGGACTAATACTCTTGAGAAAGGTATCAACCCCTTATCTACCGAGATATGGGTTAACTAGTTCCACTACAGTTTTTCTCCAAGAATGGCTTTATCATTAAATAATCCACAAAAGTTGGTACGCCATTAAAAACAAAGGCACCAAACCAGGCAAACCAAGCACATGGCAGCGTTGGCCTTGTATTTTCATATTTCAATGTCCCATTTTTCCAAGCAAGTAAAAATGACAGGTCTGCAACAACGGCCAAAGGCACAACGTAGCCGTTACCCCAGAGTCCCAATTGCCCAGTGGGATGGGGCTGTAGAATATACCTACTACTTCTCTACAGAGAGGTAAGACTCCCTAACGAGTTTCCTGGTATGGCACTAAACAATATGATTGTGAGGGTCCAGTAATGCTGGAGCTTTAGGGAATGCGGAGAACCCTGTCATTGCCATCGCTCCCAGGTCCAATCTGGTCTGGAGTGGTAGCACCAGATAGGGTCATATCAATGGGTTAAATAGAACTAAACTGTGTACTTATGCTGAGCTAAATTGATTGAAATAGAACTTTTTTACATTTAAACTGCGTACTTATGCTAAATTGAACTGTTTGAAAAAATGTTTTTAAATATAACTAAACTGTGTACTCATGTTAAACTGAATTATTTGAAATAGAACTGTTTTGACATTTAACTGAACTGTTTTGATATTTAACTGTTTGTAAAAAAAAAATTATACTTATACAAGACTGAATTATTGGAATTCTATTCTATTTTGTTTGGTGAACTTTTTCAATACAGTAGGATTTAGTAATAAATTATATCTAATGATATCCGTTTTGATCGAATAATATTCCAGTAGAAATTATAGAATCCTGGTAACTTTAGAAATAACACACACACACACACACACACACTCATAGAAGAAAGAAAGGGAAGAAAAGAAAAGAAAAGAAAAGAAAGAAAGAAAGAAAGAAAGACAGAAAGAAAGGGACGAGAGATATTCTATCCGAATCAAAATCAAACTGTTGTACACCATACTCATTATTTAATTCGTTTAATTCGGCGTTAAATGTCCTGAAAAAACGGCGTTGTACACGATACTCTGTAATACACCATACTCTTTATTTAATTCGTTTAATTCGGCGTTAAATAACCTAAAAAACAGCGTTGTACACTGTACTCTGTTGTACACCATACTCTTTATTTAATTCGTTTAATTCGACGTTAAATGACGTGAAAAACGACGTTAAATGACCGTAAAACAAGTTGTTACTTGTTAAGCTTTGCTTAGATATGGCACAGATGCCTCAAGTTGCTTACAGTACCAGTTATTAGTTTATGCAATCCCCCACCTAAGTATTGAACAGGTTCATTGCAACTTAAATTCAGTGATCTAGTTGGAACTAGAGCTTTCGGTGTGACTAGACCATAAGGGAGTTCATGCCTTTCTCAAAGGTATTAGTCCGAAAGAGAACATAATGATATGACTGGACTTCGAATTCGTTTTCTACAATATCACAATCCAGCACGTTAGCCACTACGCCACGAGAACTTCCTCTTTGATTAAATGTGTTCGAAATGATGGATTTATTGCCGATTAAAATGAATTTTACCTCATTGTTAATTTGCAATTTTTTTTCATATTTTTTGTTTGTAAACAATAATTTTGGGTGTTACTCCGCTCTTCTGCAAAAGCAATAAAATGAAGAAGAAAAAAAACAAAACTTCCTCAAAACTTTAATTATGTTTTAAAAATAAAAATATCAATTTCCAGGTGATTTTTTTTTCTAGTCGTTGTTAAACTCATATTTTGATTCCCGATTGTTTAGAACCCATCTACCGCGAATAACGAGATCTTACAATATATTTATTGGTCCCACAACCTGATCGCACAACAGTGTAGTTGGAAATTTCGTTGATATTGTAATACGAAGCAGTTTTCTGAACACAAACACACACACGCCCATGCGCGCGCACACGCACACGCACGCGTACGCGCACTGCTTTTTGTAATATGTCATCAATCTGGTTTTACTCACTCATAATGAGATATAACGTCATTATTATTTGGGTATTCGTTGTATTTTCTTTAATATTTAATCCATATTCTATTAATTTCATGCTGCCTAAATTTTTCAGACGAATCTTGATGACACATAGCGTAAAATTTATAGGCATTGGTTCCCTAAACTTCTAAGGAGACAATCATCTGGAGGTTGCAGGTTCAATCCTGACTGCAGGCGAGTAACAATACTGGAATACTTAACACTTGTACCCGGTTATGGCTAATGGAATTAGAACAGGCGACCCCCACGGATTCAATAAAGGATGTAGTTCGAAGTTCCGTGAAGGTTACAGAGTTCGACAAACATCTGAAGATTGCCTTTTTTCTTCATATATTTTGACAGGGAGTCTGGCTCAAGTCCAGTTAAGTTTATATTATTCTGGTAGAAGAGAATGTTTCCTTGAATTTTAAAGCGTATCCAACAGCAGTAAATTTTTTCAATGTGAAAAGAAGCCAGGAATCGTTTCCAAGATTTCAATATTTAAGTATCAGGTTTTTGGTTTTAAGAAAGAACATCATTAAAATATAAAAACAGCAATTTCAACCAGAAGTGGCCGTAGCTGTTTTCGATGCAGAGTGTTAAGATCACAGTTTAGGTGGAAATAATTATGGTTTGCTGGCTGATAATGGAAATAGTGTTATGGAAATTGTGAAAAAACAAAATAACAATTTGATGAGAAAAAAATATTAGCGAGGTTTATGCAAAGGAAAACAAATCCAACCATTTTAAACGAAACTGCGTAGAATGTTCCGCACCATGCTACATGCTTCAAAAAAAAAAAAAGGAAAAGAAAAAAAAATAGTATTTGTTGATATTTTTGATAATAAAAGATTTTAAAGGAAGTAAAATGTATTGTTTTATTAGATTAGTGCATTCTGTCTTGTGCCAAATATTTTCGATTTCAGCTGTTGGGCAGACTGGGGTTTTGAGAGAAACTATATGAATCAATGAAATTGAAGAAGAAAAAAAAAAAGAAAAAAAAAAGAATTTAATTATAATTTCAAAATAAGATTTAGTATTTTTTTAACTGATTTAAAAATGCTCGTCTAAATGGAAAGCTTGAGAAGACATTAGCGACTAAGAAAATCTATTATAAGTATGTGAAGAAAGGTGGGCTATATAAGTATAAAGGAACTTATTCCTTGTATTGAAGTACACTGAGATAGATACACGCATTATCTAGCGTGTGCGCACGCGCACACACAGAACACAGAATAATATACTCAACAGCATACGTAAGTACATCAGTAAGTCCGTAACCTACCGATGCAAAAGCATCTATTTTACACTGCAATTATTAGTTTTGAACATGATCTTTTCCCATCTTTATTTTATTTTTGAAATGAATTAGTGACCTAGTCTCATTAATATATTATTAGAAATTTGCTTATAAGAGTAGATTGAGCCATCTTCGATGTTGAATAATACCTCGCGTTACCAAAACTCCTCGGGGATAATGAGTTCGATTTTCAACTGCGTAGATTAAATTTAGTCCATTTGGTTACATTAGCTCGGAAATTCTTCCGGCATTTAACTATTTATTTCCATTGATTGTAGTGTGTACATATAGGATCAGTTTAACGTGAGGGTCTACTCGCATAAGCGTAGGCAAGGCAAAACATTACTCTTGTCTCGATGACCAGTAGCACAAAGTTCAGGTTCACTTTGCTTTCTGCCAGAAAACAAAACCATAGATAAAAGGTATTAATGGTCAAGTGATGCAGAAAGCTAAAAGGCTAGTTAGCCCAATCTGCCCTGCTGAGTAAAGAAGCGTAAATATGCCTAAAATGAATAAACTGATATCAAAAGTTTTATAGCAATTACATAACGTATCAGCATACTTGGCATTGCTGGGGAAAATTTAAGACATCATGTTTTAAAGAAATAATTCTGATTTAGCAAGATTCTAAGGATACAGAAATACGAACATCACATAAATACATAACATATAACATTTTAAACATAAAGGAAAATTTTGATTAGTTTCTGGGGAGTGTTTTTATGCAATTGTTGGGAGACTAAACGGAGTGGTCTCTCTTGTCACAGTGTGTGAGGAACTCTCCTACGTCACGAGTTTGTTTTAGTCACATGAGAAGGTGAACCGGGGAATCTGCCTCTTTCATGAATTGGACTTGAGAAGTGCAGACGTAGTGGTTCGCTCCTCTTGGCAAACACATGAAGCCTCCCTCCTTTACGTATATTCCAGACCTGAGAAAAGTATATGGTTTCCATCTTTTAGCTGGATGGAATTTTCTATTCGTTCCTTGAACGTATGTGATTCTTGTATAGCCTAAGAGAGGAGAGATTTCCCTACTCGTATTGAGTACAATGAACTTGTTCTTTTTCCTACCGAATATTCTGTGACAGGTTACTTCGGATAATCTAATACATTATCAGAAACGATGTGTTATCCAAGAGTTAACTCCTCGTTAAATCTTTAAATATTTTTTGTTTTCTACTTTTTACAAATATGTAGAGTCATTTTTCCTTCATTACTCGTAGACATCCAATTTCTATTCGGGCATATCCTGCCATTTATTAGGTCTGTAAGATTTTTGAACTTACTATCAAAGTATTTCACTCTGTTTAGTGCGAGATGAAATATTTTGTCATTTGATGACCTTTAGTGACTTCACGTGACCACATAAGGATCTTTGCACAGTCTGTATGGAAATCCGTGGTCAAGTCAATATTCGTGCCAAAAAATCTGGTCTTTTGGACTTAATACCCGATTGTGAATTTCACACACACACACACACACACACACACACACACACACACACACACACACACACACATTTTTGTACAGTAGTGTGAATTTATTAAAAAACTACGTCACAAGTAGGATGCAACACAACGTTAATTTCTAAGGGGAATTTAGCAGGTTTAAATTCAGAGTTTTCCTCATCCTAGAACGGTTGCCATAGTTGTATTCATATCTTTCCCAGCTATGTGAAATGCAAACAGTCTCGTTAAGAATTTGAACTCGGATAATCTTATCTTCTTCTTACGACGATAGCCATTAAACCATGAGGTATAGTAGTATAATATATTTATTGTGAAAAAATCTTTAATGTGAGATGTGCGGAATTTTTATTATGTGAAAGAATGTTCTTTCCAATCTTTTGTTTTTGTTATACAGAGTGTCTCAAAATAGATGCGACCCATTATGATAATATGATAATGATTTACTACTGAGACAAGCTCAATAGTGATCACTTGGAACATGTCTTAAAAATGCATTCTTTGAACTAGAGACATCAAATTAATATTTTTTTAAATTGTTATTATATCAGCTTCCAGGACATGCAAAATATTTTGAGTTTCTTATCTCTGTAATAAATCATTATCATATTTATAGGTTGCACTATTTTGAGACAGTTATGAATGATTTTGTCTCCAAATAAGTAGTGAATCAAAATATTTTTTCCTCTCTTGTCCAAGGCATTGTGATCTCAGATTAAAAGTTGATATAGCATTCTATTTTCAAATCTTAAACAAAAAAGAACATAACATTATTATTATTTGAGTTATTAGCAGTTATATGGGTCCTATGTATATTGAGACACCTTTTACTTAAATTTCTCTGACATCACTTCCATATTTTTTTATTTATGTTTCTTCTACTTCCTCCAAATTTTGATTTTATTTTACTTTATGGTGTTATTGCTCTATTGTATAACATTTTCCGCTTTCTTCTAATTACAGAGTTTGGTTACAGATACAAAAAGGTCACTTGGGTTGTTTTCGATGCAGCTTTTAATAACTTCAAGTCTTCTCCTGGCATGATAGCTCCGTAATGAGTCTCTCTTCACGAAGGGTGGTACCTTTCGATTAGAATTGTCAACCCTCCTTTTACAACACTTTCATACTATTTCAAAAAGAAAAAGGCTGACTGTATATAGTGAAGTCGGTGTTCCTCGTTTATTGTCATTTTGTAAAAAAAAAAAAAAGAAAAAAAAGAAAATGTTAATCATAAAAATTCTATATCTTCTTATAAAACATGAAATTCTATATTTTCTTATAATTCTATATCTTATAATTCTATATCTTATGATTCTATATCTTCTTATAAAACATGAAATTCTATGTCTTCTTATAATTCTATATCGTATAATTCTATATCTTATGATTCTATATCTTATGATTCTATATCTTATAATTCTATATCTTATAATTCTATATCTTATGATTCTATATCTTATAATTCTATATCTTATAATTCTATATCTTATAATTCTATATCTTATGATTCTATATCTTATAATTCTATATCTTATAATTCTATATCTTATAATTCTATATCTTATAATTCTATATCTTATAATTCTATATCTTATGATTCTATATCTTATAATTCTATATCTTATAATTCTATATCTTATAATTCTATATCTTATAATTCTATATCTTATGATTCTATATCTTATGATTCTATATCTTCTTATAGAACATGAAATTCTATGTCTTCTTATAATTCTATATCTTATAATTCTATATCTTATGATTCTATATCTTATAATTCTATATCTTATGATTCTATATCTTATAATTCTATATCTTATGATTCTATATCTTATAATTCTATATCTTATAATTCTATATCTTATGATTCTATATCTTATAATTCTATATCTTATGATTCTATATCTTATAATTCTATATCTTATGATTCTATATCTTATAATTCTATATCTTATAATTCTATATCTTATGATTCTATATCTTATAATTCTATATCTTATGATTCTATATCTTATAATTCTATATCTTATGATTCTATATCTTATAATTCTATATCTTATAATTCTATATCTTATGATTCTATATCTTATAATTCTATATCTTATGATTCTATATCTTCTTATAGAACATGAAATTCTATGTCTTCTTATAATTCTATATCTTATAATTCTATATCTTATAATTCTATATCTTCTTATAAAACAATAAATTTCGAGAAAATTAAGAAAAAAAGAATAAAAACTATAAATTGATTTTAATAGCATATCAACCCATCTAGGGTTATTTCATGCGTAGAGGTTAGAGAATCGCGTTCACTGTATGCTCATTTTGATATCTTTTGTGTAACTGTTTATAAGAGTTTTTGTCACACGTTCCAATCGAATACGAATAATTTTAACAGATTTATTTGACCCATAGATAGGAACCTAACAGATACTGCTACTCCGGGTCAGAGTGAACCTGGGAGTAATGGCAATAAAGAGCTACTCCACGCTCCTCAGATCAGCAGAAATGGAGTATCACCATCACATTTATTTTAGCATAATACCAAGGACACTCCATTTTCTCATTTAGTCATAGATTATGTTGAAAAAATAAATGCTAGACCCTGCTCACAACATACATACAACAAGTTTATACATCAGAATTAAAGGAAGAAAATATTCTTATATGAAAGATAATTGATAAATATAATATAATATTATATAATATAATATAAAGCAAAATTGGCGACCATAATCGAGGGCGACTCGAAGGCTCCCTTTTTAATAGCTACTACACCGAGGTGCAGGGGAGAGCGCTACTCCATTCCCTGGATTGTTCCACTTTTACCCATACCTTATAATGCTGAGTGTTAAGCAAGGTGGTGTCAAGTACCAATTCTCGAGTCTTTGGTATGACTCGACCTGGGATTGAATCCTGGTCTCCTGAACCATAGGCGAACACTCTACTCATTCGGCCATTGGCAAGGTATAATATAATGAGAACTAAATCATCAATTATTATAATAGATATATTATAAATGATAGAAAATAAAATTGCCACACTTTGAATATGTATTTCAATTTACTTAAGATAAAGCCTGAATTTAGTGACCGGCTCATTGGTCTAGTGGGTAGAGTGTTCGCCAATGGTCCAGGAGACCTGGGTTCAATCCCAGGTCGCATTATACCAAAGTTTTTAAAAATGGTACTTGATACCTCCTTGCTTAACACTCAGCAATATAAGGTACGTATCAAGGGTAAAGTGGAGCACACCTGGGAAAGGAGTGGCGCCCTCCCCTACACTTCGGTGTAGTAGCTACGGTCGCCAACTTTACTTTACTTATAGAGGCCTACAGTATAGTCCAAGACAAAAGAACGCTTGACTAAAGTATTTTCATTGATATTTGAGTCAGACATGTGGAATTTTCTGTCACGTTATTTGCTGACTCAAACAAGATTTTAATTAACTATTCGCTATACTAACAAACTAATAAATGCAAAGTGCTTCTTTATTTATAAAGACATTGCTTTGCAGTTTTGGGAGAAAAGGTTCTTTAAGGAAAATATCTTTTTTAATTTTTGCATTTTAATACAGACAATATAGTTGGGCTCTCTAGCCTCGGTATAACTTGGAATTCAAAACCTCTAATATAGCTGAGCAGTACTCTTCCCAGCGGTTAGAGTGTTCGCCAATGGCCCGGGAGACCTGGGTTCAATCCCAGGTCGAGTCATACCAAAGACTTTAAAAATGGTACTTGATACCACCTTGCTTAACACTCAGCATTATAAGGTACGGTTCAAGGGTAAAGTGGAGCAATCCTGGGAATGGAGTAGCGCCCTCCCCTACACCTTGGTGTAGTAGCTATCGAAAAGGGAGCCTTCGGGTCACCCTCGACTATGGTCGCTAACTTTACTTTACTTACTTACTCTTCATATCATACAGACCCGTTGAAAGTGGCGTTGAGGAAAGGCCTGATAAACTATCCTCAGATAATATGGCTGAGTTAAAATTGAACGCTTCGTCCGCAAGAAGAAGAAGAAGAAGAAGAAGAAGAAGAAGAAGACTAATTCATTATTGAAATTTGATGAGCTTCTCCCAATTACAAATACTTCTGACATTAATTTGATATTATTTAATTTTCTTACCCTACGAACATTTAATAAAATTTATAAAATTTGTCTTGAATTATATCTGTCGCTTCTGAAATATGCGTCGCTAGTAACGAGACTTTTCAGCTCAGAAGTCGATTAAAAACAAAGTGAGATTGCAATCTACTAATTTTTGTAACAAATTTATCTCCATTCATTAAAATTTTGGCGAATTCAGTACAGACGCAAGTTTCATTAAGTGAAGTAATACTTATATTGTTTTTATTTTAAATCAATAAATTATATACAAATTCTGAATAAATTCATATAAAATAAGAAGAATTATTGGGAGTGCAACATTTGTATAAGCCCATCTGAATTTATTCGTAAGAAAACTGATATCTTCTTTGCGTCAGTTTTCTTAAGCTTAAATTCAGATGCTCCATTCAACTTAAATTTCTTGGGTTGGCCATTGACACATTCTATGTGTCAGTGGTTATCTCTTGTATAAATAATAATGACAATGACATGTTCTGGAAGAGAAATCGGGACTTTTCTTCCTGAATAAATAATTTCTTTTTTAGTCGTTAACAGAGTTGGGAAAGAATTGGTTTAGGTACTTTTTAAAGAATTTTTCAGATTTTAAGAAATCGATTGCAAACTCTTTGGTCTACAGAAAAAGGTTAAAATATCGATAGTTTATGACAGTTCCCAAACTTAGATAAACAAGATGGGAATTTGAATTTTTAAGAAAATAAAACTAAATAAATAAAGGTCAAGGTACTTGTAAACCAAATAATCAAAAGAATCATTTTGTAAACTTTAAAAGATATTTCTAGTTTGTAGGTAAGCAAGTTGAATTCTTCAGTCGAGCTATTACGTTCATGTTCAGACATTTACTCTTGGGAAAGGTATGAAGCCCCTTGTACCCCAGCTATGGACTAAATAGTAACTCTGCTGTTCTTCTAAAAGGTTGATTCTGGCATTAAGTAACTCACAAAAGTTGATATGACTTAAAAAAAACTCAAACCAACCTGGTTTGCCCGTATTAAAGTTTGACTTTCTTTCAAGCTTTTGATCTACCTCCGATGACTTTTTGGGATAACTCACCACCAAATTTTTGGTCGAATCAATAAATATCATTCTATTCATGCTTCTTATCGTCCTGTCTGTAAAGCTTAGAATACTCTGATACCTGGGGAGTGTTGAGTAAACGTTCGTCGCCATTAATCCCAGGTCTATACTGACTCGGAGAGGTACTACCTGTCAGAATCCTATCTGTGGGTTGAATAGATCTGTAAGAATTATTCATATTTGATAGGACCACATGCAATAAACCCTAAAAAAAACAAAAACAAAAAAAAAAACCCGAAACAAAACAAAACAAAAATCAAAACCCCAAAAAATAACAAAAACAAAATACACAAAAAACAACAACAAAAAACAACAACAAACAAACAAAAAAACAAAGGCAAAACAAAAGAAAACGAAACAAAAAATCTTCAGAAACAGTTTCAGAAAAAGATGAATATAAACGTTCGAAGAACGCGAATCCTTAACTTCTCTGCATGAAATAACCCAAGACAGGTTGACATGACATTAAAATCAACCAATCAATCATGCTTTTTATAATCAAGTACGTATGAAAATAATCCAAGTTTTGGATATATTATGAATGGGATTCCCATATGATATTGGTTGATATACTGCAGCTATGATTTTTTAAAAAGAACAATTAAGTTTAATTCGTCTTCACGTAAATTACTACTTAATCTTAGCGAGTTAAACCTTTTGCACAATCTGATTTCTGAGGTCCTGCTCAATTACCCCGATAATGATTCCATTTATGTTTGAATGTCAGAACATGGGAGATCATTCCAAGTGTATATTTTTTTTCATTTTAAAAATTTCATTTCGCCTGATAAGTGTTCCATGAATGTAATAAAAAAAAAATCTACAAGCCATTGCCAAAATTATTGAAGATTAGTGTATAAAACAAAAGTAACGTATTTTAATAATTTAATTATAAAATTTTAAAAGAAAATCTGATTAATATAGAAATAGAAAAATACTAATTACTTCGTCAAATAATATCTTTAACAAAATCATAATTTAACTCTCATTATTTTAGATCTATTTTCTTCTAATATATTTTAGCTTTAAATTAAAATGTCAGTAAAAGAGGATAAAATACACACTAAATTGTTGAATGATCATCATATATGCACCTTCAAGGTATGTGCTAGTTTGCTGTGCACATATCACATGACTGAAGCAGGTAGTATTGTGCTAGTTGGTGCGCTGACACGTTGTGCATTGCTTCACTCCATGTGTGATTTGAAAGCCACACAGATGGACATACAACGTAGTCTAATTCGGAAAATTATGCTTTTTGAGTTTGAACTGGACCAGAACGCCGCGGAAGCGACCAAAAACATTTGTTGTGCGAAAGGTGAATACGCAGTTGATCACAGTGTAGTAAGAAGATGTTCAAGAAATTCACTCGAGTTACAAGAATCACAACAATCAGGCAAGGTAAGATAGGCCCAAAACCGTGGATTACGAGGCCGTGCTATTAGCCCTAGAAGCTAATCTGGCGAGGAGCACTTGGAGATATCAGGCGAGCTCGGCATCTCACAGTATAGTGTGGTTGATCACCTTCACTAGCTGTGCCTCACGTACAACCAAAATATTGCAAAACCTTTGACTCACCCTAGTGTTAGATAACTTCTATAAATAGAAAATGGCATCATATTGATCTTAATGGTCGGTTGCCTTCGGAAGCATAAAGTAAGCGAATGCATTAAAAAGGAAAGTATTTTAAGAACATTGTAACTCGGTTAAAAAGGAGGCAACGTTCATTAGATGATTGCTTAAGAACTAACGAAGCGAAACTTTAAAAGCAACGAAAATGTTGGTACTAATCTCAATTTAACCTCATAGATAAGATTATATCTAGAGAATATAGGTGACCAAATGAATGGGGTTAACCGACTCGATATTTTGGCTTCAAGCCAAATTTTTCCATGAGTCAATCTATCTTTGAGGCTAATTTTAAATGGGCTTTTGAACAGCACTACTCCTTGATTTTGTCTTCTTTGTTCCTACCTTATATAAAACACCGATTGATTGATTAGTTTCATAACTCCCGCACTTTCTACTTCTTACGACAGTGAAGATCGCTCCTATCTATTCTTTTTTATTAACTTTCGTCGCATTGCTGGTTTAAATTTTCCTGGTTTGGCAGAATATCAACTTTCTACCCACACCAACAATACATTTTCAGTTGAAGCATTAGATCAGCTGGCTAATCGGCTGGGCCGGCAGAATACACCGACTGTCTCTCTGCAGAGGAGTGAGACTCCCCCAACAGGTGTTCTGGATGTGACACTAAACAATCTGATGGTGAGGCTCCAGTAATGCGGAAAACCCCTTTATTGCCATCACTCCCAGGTCCATTGTGGCCCGGAGTGGTAGCACCTGATAGGGTTCTATCTATGGGTTAAATAGAACTAAACAGTGTACTTATGCTAAACTGATTTTTTCGAAATAGAACCGTTTTTGATATTTAAACTGTGTACTGAATTCTTTGAAAAAGAACTGTTTTTATGTATAAAAATGGATTTGGCATTAAATAACAAAGAATGGTTGATATGTCATTAAACCAATATATTTTAAAGATTTATTTAGCTCAACTGTGAGTGGCTGTTTCCACAGGTATCATCTTTCCCGTTGTACTAAAATGAGGAGGGTTAGAAACGTACCCAAAAGGAGAAAATTTAAGAAGGTGGGCTATTTTTAGTGCCGCTCATCTGTACACAGGAGACATCGTATCACTAACCACAGAAAAGCGAAATTAAGTAATTAAGAAATGTTTATATTAAGTTTAACGTAACATAAATTTCTATTTCTGTTACGTTATTGTAAGATTTCATTACAGGGAGAGAGGGGAAATCGGTGAAAATGACTCGAAAATGTGACATTTTAAAACTGCAGTTATGCAAATAATAATTGTTGCCCAAGGTCAAGACAGGTAAAAACAAACGCATTAGCAAGATCCCTAATAGCCCCTGTTTACAAGAGATTAAAAAAATGCAATATGTGGAACTGCCCATTAACTTCAGAGAGCTTAAAAAATACAAACAAACAACAAACAAAAAAGCAACAACAAAAAGCAAAAAGCAAAAAAAAAAAAAAAAAAAAAAGAAAAGAAAAAAAAAGGAAAGCAAACAAACAAAACAAAACAATTATATCATTTAATTTCAGAATTTGGCAAATAGAATGCATATATTCAGGATATTCCTACATTCTAAGTCTCAGTTAGGAAATGTACTAAACAGAAAGATGATGGTGATGATGATGATGATAATAATAATAATAATCTTCCTTACTATTCTGTCACTTATTATAATCATCATCATTATTATTATTTCCCTAATTAGGAGTATTCACACCTGAGTGACAGCAAGTCTCCACAAGTTTCCTGGACTCTTCTGAGTATTCCAGCCGATTTTAACAATACTGTGATATGTATTGTCTCGATTCTTCCTCTGATTTCCAATCTCACCAGTCTTTTCTCAAGCCTTCAGGGACTTTTCCAAGTGAACTATCTACGACTGGTATCACAGTCACCCTAATATTCTGCATATCTTTTAGTTCAAGTATTTGTCTATCTTTTTGCTTTCTTTAATTTTCATTCTCTGGTCTGCTGAAACGGTAAAATTCATCAGGTGGGAAGTTCTTTTTTTTTTCTTGTTAAATAGCGATAGGTCTGTTCTGGCCGGGATTACGTGATCCATTTGTATCTCAGAATCCTCGAGAATTTTATGCGTCTTATTCTCTCGGACAGATTCTGGTTTGAACTTATGCCATTTGATTGTCAAATTTTAATCTCTAGCTCAATTACAAGTGGATCTCCTTTCCCGCCCAGTCGTAGTCTTGAACTTCTTTTTTTTTTTTTTGGTTTACTGTATTTGCTAACTATGTGATTAACTGTTTCATCTCTTTCTTCACATAACCTATACTTGGGGGTGTCCTCGTGGTGTAATGGTTAAAGCGATGAACTGCGGAATCGTAGAAATGCGAGTTCGTACTCCAGTCACGCTATTACGTTCACTTTCGGGCAAATACCCTTGGGAAAGGTATGAACCCGCTTATCCTCCCAGCTACGGGTTAAATAGTACCACTACTGTTCTTCTGGGAGAATGGCTTTGGCTTTAAATAATCAACAAAGGTTGATATGCCGTTAAACAAAGAAACCAAAAGTAGCCTATTCTGTTACGCATAATCAAATTTTTGCTTTAACATTTTTGGTCTTTATAGCATTATTTTGTGCTGCTTTTAAAAAAGATTTAGTTTTTCTCTTTTGATTTTCATTTTCAGCCATATCCAGGTCTTCTTGTATGAAATATTGCCAATTTGTCGCTTGAAATATCCATACAGTTATTTTTCTTTCAATTTACATTTTCTAGTTTTCTTTTTTTTCTGTTTGATCTTCTGTTGCTATTTATGTAAATGCTCACCAAAATTTGTCATTATTAACTCTTTTTAGTGTATACCTCGAGTTCTTGCTATTACATAGCCATGATATGGCTACGTGAAACGTACATAGAATGTTCATAACATATATACATAGAACATAGGAATCCCGAAACACGAAAAACACTTACGACTTCTTAGTTCAGGTACGAAACTTTTTTTTATTACCTTTGAGTTAAAAGTTTTTTCGACATAAGGAGAGAGATACACATTCTTTCCATTCTGGCTTTTTCATCTGCCCCCCCATCTCGTGCGGTGCCCGTAGCGCGCAAATTCGTCTGGCCTCAGCGAGCCCCGAAAGTCGACCCTTCTCGTCCGGTGTCTAGTTCTCAACACAACTAACTGACTTTTTCAAAATCCCCCAAATGCTCCCCGCGCTTCCAGTGCGTGACGTCACCCGCTCTGTCTAGCCCCATTTCCCATCTGGGCTATTGTGACATCTCTCAGTGACACGTCCGCTCCGCCAGCGCGCGTGAACACCTGCGTTAATGTTGCACCTAAGTAACCCATGCACTGAGCCGAAAGGTTCTCAGCCTAACTAAACCCAAAAACATAAAACGAAATCCCTTGGCCATTATATTACATTACATCGATGTATTCACGCTACCTTCAATGCTGGCGTTTCCTCTTTTTCCTTAGTTTCTTATCATCTAGCGAACCACAGAGTGAAAAGGAAAGGAATTGAAAAGATAGACAAATACTCGGATCTTGCTTGAATACAGAAAACTATGTGAAGCATGAGGGTGACTATGATACCAGTTTTAATTAGTGCTCTTGGAAGGTACCCAGGGGCTTGAAAAGGATATTGGTGGAATTGGAGATCAGAGTAAGAATCGAGACCATACCGATCACAACATAGTTAAAATCAGCTGGAAACATGAGGAGGCTAACTGTCACTCAGACTTCTGTGAAAAAAAAAAAAAAAACAGTTAAGACTGGTGTGAAAAACTTGCACGTTATGATTTTTTTTGTTTATCTTTTCATTGACTTGGATGAAAAAAAGGAGCTTCACAAGAATATTTCCATGAGCTCTATGCTTGTTTTAAAGAGCTGCGTCTACTGCACCCGGTTGGATCTTCCGTTGCTACTTACATCTACTGCATCTATTTTGGTCTTTCGTTGCTTCTCACATCTACTGCTTATGGTTGGATCTTTCGTTTCTACTCACATCCACTGCATCTGGTTGGGTCTTTCGTTGCTACTCACATCTACTGCTTATGGTTGGATCTTTCGTTTCTACTCACTTCTGTCGCATCTGGTTGGGTCTTTCGTTGCTACTCCTATCTACTGCTTATGCTTGGATCTTTTGTTGCTACTCACATCTACTGCATCTGGTTAGATATTTCGTTGCTACTCATATCTACTGCATCTGGTTGGGTCTTTCGTTGCAACTCACATCTACTGCTTTTGGTTGGATCTTTTGAAGCTATTCATCCTAATGCAGCTCTCCAATATTTTCGAGTATTACAACTTTTTAACACCACGAATGCCTTTCTCTGGTGGTTTTAGAATTATATTCTAATAGCCATTCTTTTCTCTTGTGATTTTATCTATAGTTCTTATTTCACTATTCATTTCAACTCGTTTGTCTGTGTCATGGATATTTTTAAGCTATCAAATCCATTTGGGCTATCACAGCCAAATATGGGACTAACTTGATATTTTTGCGAGTAAGTCAATTCCTTTGCGGTACTTAACTTGCTTTAGCTGATGTTCACAAGTGAATTTCCCTGATGATATTGATTCTAGATTCTCTTTATGTGATCTTTCAACCTCTCTATTTTCCCTGTTTTTCATGCCTTGACCTTTTCAAATTCATGATTCCAGAACTTCTCCACATTCTTTTGAATTCTGTGCCTATAAAAATCAAACGTTATTTATTTTAGGTTTTTCTCGTTGGACAATTCACTCATTAATTGCTATTTTATCAAATGTTTCTCTCTATTATTCTGATTTCGTTCCTCAAACATTGGCGCAAAATATCGGCCAGACATAAAAATTACGACCCCCCACCATAACCCACTCAAAAAACATTATTTCATGCCAGAATCATTTCTAAAATTTTCATATCGGTATAAGGTGGAATACTCAAAATCAATACTTAAAATTGGCAGGCTTAATTAAATTTAAAAAATCAAACTTTTAACATGCATTTAAAAGTAGCAGAAAATTCATCGCGTAATGAAAACTACTTTGACAACTAATTAATCAATTTTATAATCATTTACTTCGTATTTCTCATCACATACACTCGCAGTCGGTATTTACGATTTTACCAAAATTACTGTTATAAAAGAGACAATTTTCATTAATCCTCGATAAAAATGAACAATGGGGATACATTTTTGCCCCAATAAAAAGGAATTATGGTGATACATTTTTGCCCCAATGAAAAGGAATTATGGTGATACGTTTTTGCCCTAAAAAATAACTCAGAAAATCATGAATTAGCAAATAATTAAGGAAAAATACAACAAAAGGACTAACGGATTTATTAAAGTGACAACAACTGAATTTGAAATAAATGATAAAAGTTTTTATTGGTAACTATAAGACTTTTTATTTTGAATATGTAAATTAGTCATCTTTATCAAAAATGTTGCACTGCCTTTACGAAGATATAAATGGCAGACTTTTAGATATAATTAATTATTGTCAAAAATGATATCATAAGGCAACACGCACGTACTGCAAATATTTACTATAATGAGAGGAGGTGAGGAGCCGAAAGTTCTTTCTACTCGATGGCTGCCCTTCATTTAGTAATGTGACGGCAAAATTGTCTAAAATCCCTAAACGGGACTTTATTTTCGCACGTGTGAAGACGGGGCAGGTTGGCACTTGATCCCCTACGGAAATAAGTCCTGTTCAGAGTTCTTTTCTCAGGCAGATAAGAACTGGCATATTACGTGAGGGAATAATTTAGGGCCAGACTGGCCACCGCTGGCAAAGGGGTCCAAAATTTCACACTATCACACACCCACCAGGCCACCAAACTTCTTCCCCTTCCGATAATAGAAGAATACGGGCCTATAGGTCTTAGTTGTAATAATATTAATATTGCTACCGTCGGCAACTCCGGTTTCCCGTGTGATACTTTAGGGATTAATAGAACAGTTTTAAGCAAGATAATGTAAGGCGAATAGAAGCTGAAAGGAAAGCATGGAATAATAACATAGACCACATGGTAAAATGAAAATACATAGGTTCTTTACTACGGTTATATACATATATATGTTCAAAGTGTCAAAAATATATAATAGGATAGTCCATGAATATAAATGTCTGTTCTTGGCTTTTATCCTTTTTCAAATTGAGAGAGAGAGAGTGGTAAACAAAATTTGGGTGTAAAGGGAAAATGTCCCAAAGTTACTTATCTTATTTTTTTGACGGGGTTCCACTGGAGAATTTCTCTTCTTTCACGGGCTAATAGGCTTTGTATTGCTTTTAATGCTGGCTTGAGAGACTCAGGTCTCTCATGTCTCAGTCTTTTGTCTTTAGCCCGGAGTGAAATGGCTATCGTCCGTCTGCCACGAGCGTTGTCCAAAAACTACCTTTTTTTGTATTTTACTTCCGTTGAGGGGAAGGGAACCCCACTTCCGTTTGGGGTCCCCCCACCAATCATTTGGCTTCATTTTCTCCTTCCCCTTCCGCTGTCCGGCGACCCAAGGTCACTTAGGTGCAAACATCTGTGTGACCCACATTCTCTCATAACGGTCACTTTTTGACTGCTAGATAATTTTAGTTCAACGGGGGAGAGAGTATCATTCCCACCTCCTCGTCTCTGTGAGCCATCACGTGACAGTAAATAGAATATAAGTCTAGTTGTTGGTCGCCTTACAGAAAGATAAATAGGATTCTTTTCTTAACAACTTTCTTTTACATTATCATAGATAACTCCACAACTTTACGGGAAGAAATTTTCGTCTTTGATGTTAGCTTGCAAGTCGAGAATTTTTCTTGGTTATATCGTTGCTAGGACAACGTTTATTCCTTATCCAGTTATCCAGTTAGTTTAAATTCCATTCATAAAGAGATTGTAAAAAACATAACTTTGCTACAACGGATATTTCTTACGTCAAAGTTATTTCAAGTGGCATCAAGTAAAATTCATTTTACATTGAGTTCAAATAAACATTATCGATCTCAGTGTCTCAATAGCCGTAAGCACATAAACACTTATCAGAATACCATAACACCAACCAATTCCATTATTCCTGACACATTTGTGATTGGTATATGAGAGACAGATACCTTATAGTCCACGTGTTGACCGCATTTGTTGAATATCTTTCGGTAAATGCAAAGTCGGTTCCATTGGATAAAGCTGAAATTACGAGGCTATAGCATATATATATATATATATATATATATATATATATATATATATAACTGGAAGAAAATTTAATAACATTTAAAGTGTCATTATATATCTTTTTCGACGAACAAACATTATCTTCGCCTCATCAGATGACAACACACGCTCTTCTATGTATGAGATCAGAAAATATGGTTTACAGTATATAAAAAAAGTGGGAAAACCCAGGCGAGTAAAGAAAACAAGAAAGGCAATAAAGACATTAAGGAACCAGAAACATGGATACGTCATTCTTCGGTTCACTCTAAATCCAGTAGGTGTGGTTTTGTTGTAGCAGTGGAATTTAGTAGCTTTTAAGCCTGTAAACAGATTGTAGTCTATTTACTTTTTTTTATTAATTTATATTTAAATTTTTTTTTTTCTTATTCCCTAGTGTTATGTACCGCTAGTCCCCCCTCCAACCTTTTTTCCACTCTTATGTGTTTTTAAAAAAAATGATATGTTGCTACTACGCTTATTTGTATCGCATTGTGTGGTAGTGGGGTTTCCGACTAGTAATCGCCCAAAAAAACAAACAAACCCAAAACGGCCGAAAGAATCGAACAGATCTAAATAAGAACTTTACTCCAACGTTGTAAAGGTTTCTATTAACCTAGTAATTCATTTACATAGAGTCCCCGGTATAACAATTAAGAATGAAAGTGAAACGACAAATAGGAATATTTCTTTTTTTTTTTTAATTTTCATTTTATGATAGTTCTCAAATACATATTGATCTTAAGATATAGTCTGGAAAAAAGTTTTTAAGGAAAAAACGATTTTAAAAAGTTTTAAAAGATAAAAAAAACAGGTTTTTCAAAGAGTTTATATGCTATTAGAAAAGTGATTTAAAATGACATGGTAGCGTAGAATTTTCCCTTCGATCACCAGTACGTTACACACACACACACACACACACACACACACACACACACACACATATATATATATATATCCTTGAGAAAAAGAAAATTAATAAGTATTTTCCATTACATCCTTCTAGTGATAGGTTCTTCGGATGTCAATAGAAGGATGAAAAAATTGATGATGGAAAATATTTATTAATTTTCTTGTTCTTAATTATATTTTGCAAAAAAAATACCAAAATTATCCCGTGTGCTCGGGACAATTTTGGTAAATTCATCCACCGATTCCAGCCTGAAACCAAGACTTACCAGGAAACTTGAAAGGATCTTAATAAGATTATATAGACAAAATGCGTCTTTATTATCTCTCACACACACACACACACACACACACACACACACACACACACACACACACACACACACACACACACACACACACACACACACACACAGAGTATTTGCATGAAGGTCAATAGGTATTCATTTATTGCAGAAGATAAGTTTTTAATTTTTTCCAAGATCCTTAACGAGATTAATCTTGTATGTCCTTAATGAATTACAAAAAAAACAAAATCAAACGATCAAACGTAAACGTGTTGTGTCAGATGAAACAATTGCAATAATCAAAATATTTCATTTGTGATATGTATAAAAGGCGTGCATTAGTATTACTTATAAAAGTTTGGTTTGGTTTGTGTGGTTTTATGGCATATCAACCTTTGTATGTTATTTAACGCCAAATTCATTTTTATGTAAATAATCTGTTCTATTGAAAACAGTTCAGTTTAGCATAAGTACACAGTTTAATTGTCAAAAACATTTCCATTTCAAACTATTCAAGCAGTTATATGTAATAATTCAGTTAAGTGTAAATACAGTTTTAATGTCGAAAAAATTCTATTTGAAATAATTCAGTAAAGCATAAGCACGCAGTTTAAGTGTAAGTACGGTTTAATTGTCAAAAACGTTTCTATTTCAAGCTATTCAGTTTTCTCAATTCATTTTAGCATAAGTATGCTGTTAGTTCTATTTAACCCATTGATAGGGCCCTATCAGGTGCTACCACTCCGGGCCAGAGTGGACCTGGGAGCGATGGCAATGAAGGGGTACTCCGCATTCCCCAAAGCTCCAGCATTGCTGGAACCTCACCATCAGATTGTTTAGTGTCATATCCAGGACACTCGTTGGGGGGGGGGTCTTACCCCTCTGCAGAGAAGCAGTCGGTGTATTCTACAGCCCCAGCCGACTGGGCAATACTTATAAAAGGCATGCATTAGTATTATTTATTGTAAAAGGCATGCATAATTATTACTTATTCAGACGAAAGTTTTTTTTTGCTATTAGAAGAAATGGTTTTCGACTTCGTATTCAGTTTTTAGTTTTAAAATATAGAGAAAGTGAACTTTTCTAAATACTTAAAGCATAAATATATTTATACAGAAAGTCTTTCAAATAGTATTTTTTGATTTCGATTTGTCGTACAAACACAAAAACAGTTCTTTATTAAATTGTCAGCTATTTGTCATTTGATTATGCAGTATCCAAGAAAAAAAAGAAATCGACATTAGTCTTAGCAAATACACATACATCTCTCTATATATATCAATCAATATATCTATCCTAATTGAGGAGCGTTCCCGTTAGGTAATGGCAAAATGCTGGACTGCGTCCTTGACGTAAGCAAGTTCGAACTCCAGTGGCGCTATTATGCTTACTTTCGATCTTATACCTTTTGGAAAGGTATGAATTCCCTTTAACCCCCTTGTGTGGGTTGAATAGAATCACTGCTGTTCTTCTACAAGGATGCCTTTGTCATAAATAACCTACGAAGGTTGATATATCATTAAACAAAGAAAACAAACCTATATTATTCTATTCATATCTTCCTATCTCTTGGATATCTATGCATCTTATTCTCATCATATCTATCTATCTACAAACAAGCGTATATATATATATATATATATATATATATATATATATATATATATATATCGTTGTTGGAATTATCGAAATTATCGGAGTGAAAAGGGAAAAATATATTATAATCCAAATGTATGTTGATGGATTGTTCCGGAAACAGACATTGGCTGTTTGGGAGGTTTTGAAATATAAAATCTGAAAACTATTCAACATCATTTTGTGATTATAATGAAGTATAGCTGATGATTATTATTGAGAAATAATGTGATATATTATTAGTATGATAAAATATAACTGAAGATAAATAGAAATATACTAATCTAATTATACTCAGCTCATCTATTTTTATTTCTTAATATTCTCTTTTGTCTTTATGTTATGTTGGATAAAAGCAGATATTATAACGAAACTGGGTCGTCGTTTGATTGTTATTATGCAATAAGTATATATATATATATATATATATATATATATATATATATATATATATATATATATATATATATATATGGGGCCTTCAATAAGTTTCCAGACTTTTTTTGTACAGGCATTTAAAATTGTTGTAGACTCTTGAAAATTCAGTATGTTATTGCTATACATCTTATGTAATGACTGACTAATTTTTATGATCACAGGTTTAAATGAACAGCTACAGCAGCAATCGGAATGCACCCTACTAAAGCCTGATTGTCACAGCTGGTGAATTTCAAAATTGCAATCTGGACGTGAGGACATTTTAGAAGAACGATATGCAATAACATTCTGTTTTAAACTTGGAAAAAATACCACAGAAACCTATGGAATGCTTCAGACTGCTTTTGGAGCATCTTGCATGAATCGAGCATCAGATTTTGAGTGGCATAAGAGGTTCAAGGAAGGCAGGGAGTCTGTGAGGGATTATGAGAGGTGTAGGAGGATTAAGGAAGTCAGAACACCAGAGTTGACTGGCCAAAGGGTGAGGGTTAGGGTTAGGGTTACTATGTTGAGGTTTTAAGGGAGTTCAGGAAGAGATTCCGTCGGAAGAGGCCAGCACTCTTCAAATCGGGTCATTGGCATTTCCACCAGGACAATGCACCAGTCCACAACTCTATTCTTGTCACAGACTATTTGACAAAGATGGGCATCAAGACAGTTCCCCAGCCTTCCAATAGTCTAGACCTTGCTCCTTGTGACTTTTTTGTTATTCCCTAAGCTCAGAGGCTGTCGTTATGAGAAAATTGATTAGATGAAAGAGGCTGTGACGAAGGTCATTGACACGCTCACACCAGAAGACTTCCATGGGGCGTTCCAGGAGTCATTGGAACGGTACTAGTAGTGCATTGCAGCCGGAGGAGATTACTTCGAAGGAGACTAGAGTTTCATGTGTGTACTATCAATAAAAGTGCCTATACAAAAAAAGTCCGGAAACTTATTTAATGATCTTCGTGTGTATATATATATATATATATATATATATATATATATATATATATATATATATACATATATATATATATATATATATATATATATATAATGGCATACTTCTTCGATTATTCCACGCTGTGTAAAACTAAAGAGCTAAATGGACGAAAAGCTTGATCCTCCCTTCATGAAGAAAGAAATACTCGGAATCACAAAAAAAAACAAAAAACACAGTTATCACTTTTATTGCTATAGCTGCTAATATCCCGTTAAAACACCCGGCTTCTCAGATGTATCCAACCTGAAGTTGAGAAAGTTTTTAAGATTTCAGTTGATTCTTACTACAGTCCTCCGCTCTACCAACTGAGCTATAGCGAGATAAGTGAAAGTTCTTAGGAAAAATCAGAATTGTTTTTGGCAGAAATTGATTTACAACTGCTTAGATTGTGACAATTCGTTGAATCATTGAATGAATACAAGCAATAAATGTCGAGGAAACACTTTTATTCGTAGATTTCCCTAAGGCAATTGATTACATACACAGACAAAAGAGAAAGAAAATACTTCGAGCGTGTTGTCCCCACCCAAATTGTTACAGCTATAATAAGGCTTTACAACAACACGAAGGTCATGGTCTACTAATCTAAGAGCGACACTGACAACTTTGGCATTGTCAGTGGAGTCTTACAAGGAGATGCATTGGTACCATTTCTATGTATAATCTGCTTTGATTATCTACTACGAACCTCAATTGATCTAATGAAAGAAAAAGTTATCTCTCTGAAAAAGACAAGAAGCAAACGATATCTTCCATAATATATTACTGATAGTGACTACTTGGATGATTTAGTACTTCTTGCAAATATACCAGTTCGAGTTAAATATCTGCGGTATAACCAGGAGCAAGCAGTAAGAAGCATTGATCTCTACAGGAAATCGGAGAAAATGAGAGTACATGTTTTAATCAAATCCATGCCATCTCCTCATTAAATTACCTGCCTCTGGAATTAGTAGAAAAATTCATACATCTTGGCAGCAGTATCTCATCTAATGAAAGCCATATAAGCATACACATAAGCAAAACGTGGACTATTATTGACATGTTATGGATCATATTGAACTCTGATCTCCCTGATAAAATAAAACGGGAATTCATTGAAACTGTAACCATATCATTACTACTCTATTTTTGTACCACTTCGACCCTAACGAAACAAAGATAAAGCTACACGGGAACAATGCAAGGATGTTATGTTCTCTTTGGACAAATATTGGAAGCAGCGCCCTAAAAACAGCTGTTTTATGGCCACTTACCTCCTATCCCATATACCATCCAAGTAAGACGAATAAAACATGCAGGGAATATATATATATATATATATATATATATATATATATATATATATATATATATATATACGTAAAAATTCCTTTCCTTTTGCTGAGAGGGACGACAGAGTTAGTCAGTTGGCTTTCGATTTCAGATTGAAGCATCTCGCATGTCTAACCACACCGAAGAGTTGTGATACAACGAAACAGTCTGTCAGTAGATGACATATATGTATATACACAAATATATATTTTAAAATGAGTAGGTCCACGAATAGTTTTGTATTCATTCATTTATTTTGTTCTTACATACGTTTTGTTTCTAGCTTGATGCTTTCGTCAGAGAACATGTATGGCACAAAGCCTAGTTTATGGGGTATTCAATGAGACTTGAACTCACTCATGTTTGTAGTTTGAATGATTTTTAGTTGGTTATGATTTTTTCTTTATGAATGCCGGCCCTTCCTTTTTCTTAGAGTGTGTTTCTCTTAGCCTATTTTACCCCTCATTTCCTTTTGATATTTGGTAAACAGTGGAAACTAATAGCATTGCATGGTTTTATGTTTTAGCGAAGTTAGTAGACAATTGTTAATGAGTCTGATTCTCCGTAGAAACCCGATTTTTCTGACCATCAGCTAAACTTAAAAAACGATTTCATAAAAACTAAAATCTGAAAGTTACGCAAGAGTAATCAAGATTTACTTAAGAATATCAACATGTTATTGATTTTAAAAATATCAGTATATTTCGTCGTGACCTACTAATAAACTTTTTTTATATATTGCAAGCATATTTTGCACACACACACACACACACACACACACACACACAAGCGCGCACACACACACATTTATATATATATATATATACAATTATATTTTATGAGTGGATAATCAAAAAAGAAATGGTGGTTTGCTAGAGCTAAATAATTGAACAAACTAGGATGTTTGACCTTGGTATGGTAACTCATCAAGGAGAACGAAAACTTTGAATTCAAAACTAAGTGGTCCTCAACCTTCTTCTGGCAACTCTAGCAATGATAATGCTCATTTTCATGATATCATGGTTTTTTTGGGGACAAAAGAGGGAAGAGGGGAGACTTGTATGAAACTGTAGCATAATCACACATGTAATATGGTAGCAGCCATATGCTTTTCCCAGGCACTGAACACTTACGATCTATCTATCTATTTATCTATCTATCTATTTTCTGATATATATATATATATATATATATATATATATATATATATATATATATATATATAGAGAGAGAGAGAGAGAGAGAGAGAGAAGCAATACATAGGTTTGGTCGATGATGGAAGTGAAATTGGTTTCGAGTCGATTCAGCTACCGGACATCCAGTGATGAATATCCCTGATGGAAAATTTTCAGATCTTACTCAATTTCTTGTCTTTCTCTCTTTCGAAATCAAATTAAGACATAAAGAAGTAATGAATGGTTGAAGAAATGACAGATCAGGCGAAAGAAAATAGAAAGAATAAAAAAAAAGTACTTTTTAAAGAAATTATCATAAATAAATATTAATTTACGGAAACAGAAGAAAAAGATAAACAATAAAATAATGATAATTATTAATTTTCTCATTTTTCATATTTTATCTTCGATGTAAAAACAAAAATAAGTCGGGAATTAAACAAATTAAAAAAAAAATTCTTTTGTTGAAAATTACCAATAATTAAAAAAAAGTGTATATTTTATTTTCTTAATAATCATATAATTTTCTTAATACCATAAGTATTTCTTAATAAAAGTTCTTAATAATTGCATCAGTGGTCATTTAATTTCGTTTCATGAATTGATTATATTTCGATATCTGTTTTACAAAGATGAAATCTTAAGTAATATGTATATATTGTCATCCATAGACAGATTGTTTCGTTCTATCAGAACTCTTCAGTGTGGCTACACACGTAGGACGCTCGAAACCCATCCAACTTTACGTTAGACTAAGTCTCAGACCGCTCGGCCAACAAGCGTACCACGTTTGGCTAAGGGAATTGTTAAGGTATTTATGTAGCAACAGCAGCAGCTGTTTGTTTATATTTTTATACCCTATCCGCTACCAGAGTGCTCAATTCTTTCGAAGAGCTCCCACTAATCGTGGAATATCAAGTATCCCTTCTCGTATAAGTGTATGTGTTTGTGTGCATTTGTGAATGTTTACATAAACGTTTTGTTTGGTCTATTTGTTTAATACCATATAAATCTTCTTTGATGCAAAAACCATCCTTGTATAAGAACAGCCGTGATCTTTATTTAACCTATAGCTGGCGAAGTTAAGAAGGTCCATACCTTTCCCCAGGGGATAAGCCTAAAAGTAAACGCAATAGTGCGACAAGGGTTTGAGCTCATTTACTTCGAATCCGTAGTCCACCATTTTAACCATTACTCCTCGTAGATGGACTATGTATCTATCTATGTATCTATCTATGTATCTATGTATCCTGTTTTACAGATATATCTTTTCTGATTTACCTAAATTGTCCCGATAATATTTCAAATCTATATACCTGAAATATCTATCTATCTATCTATCTAATAAAAGTGAAATATGGATTTGATTCGTTGCCCATTGCCTTTTCTTTGCAAAAAGCTCCCTTATGTGCTAAACAGTCCTGTATACAAATAATTTAACAGTTGAACTGGTTTTACTGTGGATGAACACACATTAAGCAGTGTCAAAATGTTATTACCTTAGCTGAATGTAAATTAGGAGAGAAGCTCACGTAGAAGAGACAGCAAATAATTCATACAAGAATCAACAGAACAAGAGACACAGGGTTAATTTTTTCAATCTGACTGACGGATAACAAACCAACTGTTCTTTTGGGGGGATTAGATTTGATATATTAAACATAGTTGTTCATTCAGAGATAAAAAACGAATATATATATATATATATATATATATATATATATATATATATATGTGTGTGTGTGTGTGTGTGTAAAACAGTAAGAAAAATAACAACCTGCTTTTGTGTGCGAATTAGCTTAAATATACGTTGTCCGTTAAGAAATTAATGTGTTTGTTTGAATGAAAAGTTGTTTATCATCAACTTAATAATAAATTAGCTTTTTTCCTTAGGAACACACACAGTGAAGAAGACGTTGTTCATACTCTTGGAAACAGCGGTGGAAGTCTTCAACTAACACTGCCTTTAGTTCACTTGTCTCGACCTATTGCATCTTCTCAAGACTCCCCAAATTTTGACAACGGAGGTGGGTTTTGACTTTTGAGCACAGGAATCAGTGAAACGGATTTAGATCCCAAAATAAAATGGATGTGACGCCATAGGAATGATATATGAGTAAGGTTTGGCCCAGTCGGCTGGGGCTATAGAATACACCGACTGCTTCTCTGCAAAGGGGTAAGACTCCCTCAACAAGTGTCCTGATATGACACTAAAAATTTTGATGGTGAGTTTCCAGTAATGCTAGAGCTTTGAATAATGCAGAGTACCCCTTCATTGCCATTGCTCCCGGTTCAACTCTGGTCCAGAGTGGTAGCACCTGATAGGGTCCTATCTATGGATTAAATAGAATTAAACTGTGTACTTATGCTAAACAGAATTGTTTGAAATAGAACTGTTTTCACATTTAAACTGTACTTATACCAAACTGAATTGTTTAAAATGGAACTGTTTTGACATTTAACTGTATGTTAACAAAATCTATACTTATACTAAACTGAATTATTTGAAATAGAACTGTTGGATTAGACTGAATAGCTTAAAGTAGAAATGTTTTTGACAACTAAACCGTGTCCTTTTGATAAACTGAATTGTTTGAAATAGAACTTTATTCGTATAAAAATGGACTTGGCTTTAAATAACCTACAAAGGTTGATATGCCATAAACCCTACCCTAACAAATAAAGAGTGACGTTCTTTGGGAAAAAATTTTGAAAGATTATCTGACTGCCCATTTCCTTTTCCAAACTATCGTGTACAGTTTCTATTCAAATTTAATTCACAATCAATCATTCTCATCATCAAATGTTGATCAGATCTGGTGAGAATCCTCACATCAGTTATATTTTCCTCAGTTCATGAAGTGACCGGCCGACCAGAACAGCGTTCATCTTCCACAGTCGCTCAGACATTGAAAAATACCTAGTGCCACCAAAAAATCTTTGACTAAGATAGAAATTGATTTCAGTAAGTTTATGTTAACTTGTTAGATGTTTCTGTCAAATTATCCTGCAGTTTGGCATAGAATTCGATCGCATGACTTGTTCGATATTCTTGTGTGTCCACTTTCATAATACAATTAACCAGATAATCTAAAATTACTCAGCTGAACGTGAATTCTGAAGGGCAAACTTGAACTGTGTGTTTTCATATGTGTTGATCAGCCCATTTTCAACCAGAGTTGCCAATCAGATAAAAAATCAATGTCATTACTTTCTAATCTGACCACGTACTGAGTAAGATCCTCTTACAGTTTTAAATAATTAAAGAGATTTAAATGGGTTTCTCATCCAAAGTTATCAGTTTTTTCTGTGCTTAATTTAGTTTATAACAAGATCAGAAGTATAGGGCGTTCAGTGAAGATTGTAATCATTAATGATAGTCTACTTGCCTATCTTGTTAATCATTGCCAACATCCATAGAAAGTTATTAGAACGTAACTTTTACTTCATTTAACAAATAATTTAAAGTATCAAGCAGTAAAAGAGACCTCTGTTTCTTAAATGACAGATCATGCCCGGTCGGTAGGGGCTGTAGAATACACCGACTGCTTCTCTGCAGAGGGGTAAGATAAGACCCTCCTAACGAGTGTCCTGGATATGACACTAAACAATCTGTGGTGAGCTTCTAGTAATGCTGGAGCTTTGGGGAATGCGAAGCACCCCTTCATTGCCATCGCTCCTAGGTCCACTCTGTCCCGGTGTGGTAGCACTTCATAAGGTCCTTTCTATGGGTCAAATAGAACTAAACTGTGCTTGAAATAGGACAGTTGCGACATTTAAACTGCATACTTATGCAAGACTGAATTGTTTGAAATGGAACTGTTTTTGTATGCTAAACTGAATTGTTTGAAATAGAACTGTTTTGGCATTTAACTGTGTGCAAACAAAAACTATACTTATACTAAACTGAATTATTTGGAATAGAACTGTTTGACTAAATTGAATAGCTTGAAATAGAATGTTTTTTTACAATTAACCTGTATACTTATGCTAAACTAAATTGTTTGAAATAGAACTGTTTATTTTTATAAAAATGGATTTGGCATTTAATAACATAAAAAGATTGATATACCATAAAACCCAAACAAACAAACAAACAAATTTAATGACAGATAACACAAAAATACGACAACTGATAATTGTAAATGGATAGTTATCAAATTATTCTGGTTTCTCATTGACAGGGTATAGAATTCAATTCTTATGTGGCGCTAAACTTTTGTAGCTTTGCCTCAGATTTCATTATAATCCTCATCAAGTCATGCTGATAGAACGAAGTCCTCTGTCTTTTTCTCATTTGTCATCTGACCCCATCGGCCATCGTTCCTGGTAGGTCCACTAGACTGCATCCAGTGTCTACATAGAGCTAATATATTTAAGTCCTTGTTGGTCGACCAACACTAGCCCATTATTGTTTGTCTTATTTGAATGGTTTGTGAGATATTGGGCAAGTGATAATACAGCTGCTGTTGCGTGGGGTGTTGACAGCGTTTTGTTCAAAACAGCTCGTAGTATTCTTGTGAGGTAACAATGGGAGGAGGCAGAGACAGAAAGATGGAAAAAGAGAGAGTGTTCAATTCGTATAAGAAAAAAATAACTTAGAATGAAGCAAAGTCACCTGTCAGTCGACACCTTTTTATGTTTGGGGAAAAAAAAACAACACTGTATGTAACCTGGGAGTAGTGTTTTGAATACTGATCTTAAAAGCCATTCACTTGGTATTCATACAATTCTCAGTAAGGTTGAGCGAGCTGTAGGTTAAGAATTTTTGAAACTCACTTTTAAATATAGAATAAATATATTTAATGAGATTTTAGAGTTTCTAAAGAATCTGGACAGAGTATATGTACGGGTGAATAAATCCTCTAGTGAAATCTGGACATGTATTAAGATATATGAAAAGTATAGTTATTTTTTATTCGTCGCACTGTTCAGACGAAACCTCAGGAGAACACCTCTATGCATTTGAAGCTTATTTAACATGATGTCTTAGAATTAACCTCGATGTAGCCGAACACAAATATCATTGGGAACACTTGATCATAAGGAAATAAATCCGATGTCTTTGTTTGATTGATCGACTTTAAAGGCCTGTGAACCTGTTTAAGGTTATTTTATGTATAGAGGTTAGGGAATCATACCCATTGAATGAAAAACTTATAAGTTTATTGAAAAGTTAAAAAATGAACTATTTTGAGTTTGAAAAAGAAATTTGGTATGTCAGATGTTAATTGATTAATTGATTTTAAGGGCGTGTCATCTCGTCTTGAAGTATTTTATGCTTAGAGGTTAGGGAACCTCATTCATCGTACATTCCTATTTAATTTTTTGTATAGTTATTTCTTAAGAGTTTTTTTTTTGTTTATGGTTCTATCAAATATGCATAATTTTGAAACAGATCTATTTGATTCACAGATGAGTCCCTAACAGACACTACTTTTCCAGATTAGAGGGAACCTTTGAGTAATGACAATGAAGGGGTATCCCACACTCCCCATATCTCCACAACAGAAGTCTCATTATTAGATACAGTTTAGTGTCATATCCAGGATGCAGTTAACTGTATGGGTAAGAGGGAATTATTTCCCTTGTTCTAGATTGCATTGAAGAAGAAATACGAATGAAATCGCGACTCTTGGATTGATATGCGTCACTCGGATTTTATCCGCATATAATAATTACCAATATTCTACTTGGAGGTACAGGAACAGACTCAGGTAAGTGAGAAAGCATTATTATTAATGCAGGCATATCTGTCCCTTTACGCACAGGCATCTTCAAGCGAGAAGTTTACGAATGACAACCTACTCAACCTGGACCGTTCAATACTCTTAGATTTTGGTTGAAATGCTTATCATACTGAAGTTCGTAAAAGAATCCTCACCCTCACCTCCATTGCAAGTCAACTACGCGAAAATACCGACAACAAAACTTCACCAAATCCACTCGGAAATTACAACACCACAATTCCAAAAGTTCAAAATAGACTAGGAAATACTCAAAATTACTGACGTTTCCTTCACGCTGTCGAGCATTCAACTAAACAACTGTCCAGAACCCCATTATCAACACTATCAGAAATGTCTTCAATTATAGTGACTTCAACTAAACAATTGCCCGGAAGAAACTGTCCAGAACTCCATTATCAACACCATCAGGAGTGACTCTGAAAGAATTCTAAAAGCAATGATAAAGTTTCCAATCTCAAAGGATATCCTTGATGCCAGCTCATGTTTTGATTTAGTAAACCGAGTAAATTGAGAATATTCTTTAAGCCCTATAATGGTACCCTTTCGGGACCTTATCAAATGGAATTCACATTTTGCTTGTAATCAATTTCTTGATAATGCATTTCGGCAATCCAAGCAGGTCATCGTCAGCTTGCTAAAAAAAAAAAAGGTCTTACAACTTTTGCAACAAAGCAAACAACCTGATTTGCCTCAGACTGGTGCAAAGAAAGCATGCGTTTTCGGCTGCACGGAAGCATAGTCTCCGATCTGTCGTCTTAAGGGCTGGCACATCGTATTTGCAGACTGTAGATTTTGCACTGAGGCGGAGCGCCGGTATTCCCCCACCGAGGGTGAAGCTGTTGCAATCGTCTGGGCATTAGAAAAATGTCACATATTTATTAAGGTTTGAACTAACGTAATACTGGTAACAGATCATTAATCTCTAATGGGAATATTTGAAGACAAGGATCTTTGTAAAATGCATAACAGCCACCCCTTTAAGCTCAAAGAAGAATCACCCATATATTTCTTTACTGTCCAGTATTGCCTGGTTAAATAGAAAATGGGTTCTGACACTATTTCTTGAAATCCAGTTGCTATAGAGGAAACCATTTTTTATCCATTTCTCTCATAGCCCTTTTCTCAAGATGTTTAATTTTCAACCAATATAGAAGCTATAAGAGAATTAGCACCCCTTTAAGCGAAAACGGATGATGGAGATAAAGAGTTAGTCGCGTCAGTTGACCTCATTTACGCATTCGGCCAAAATGATTAAAATTATAAAACCCTAATAAACTCAGTTGCACATGGATTCCCCAACAGTCATTCCAGACAAAACCTGAGATCCGTAATTTCTGGTGAGTATGGTAGCGCCGCAGCACTGATAGGGGCTTAGTAACTAAAGAATGGGAAGATCGTAGTGCCCAAATCCCACCGAGGAAAAGTATTTCGCTGTTTGCATTCAGCTCACTATGAAGTGTTTGATATGAAGATTCGTGCCAATGATTCAGTATATTCGCCTGGTATGAATGCAAAAATACACAATTTCAGAGCTAATTGCATAGCGTGGTCGAGCATGGCACCGAGTTAACATCTTGAGTCAGTCACTATTACCCCATCACTGTATGGGCTCTTCCAACAGATAGTAATGAACCTCTTCTGCACCAGACATTTTGCACACCTCATTTGCACTGATAGACTCACCAGTCGGTTTATTTTGCTCTATTTAAAACAAAGTCCCACTACTACCTCCAAATTAATATCGATTTGTCAGAGATTATTTCATACGTACGGTACCCAGAAGAACTTTGTAGCGATGGTGGCTCACCTTTCACATCCAGCCTATCGTAAAAGCATATTGTGTGAAGCATATTTCCAATCTAACGGCAGGACAGAGTTTGCAGTAAAAACCGCAAAGAGGATTGTAAATGGCAGCAAGTATCCTCGAAGCTCATCAGACAATGACGAGACATCAAGAGTCATCCTGCAATACTACAACACTCCTATCCAAGGCATTGGTATATCCCCTGCACAACTTCTACTTCACCTTCGACTTCCTGACTTCCTTCTTTCAGCACAACGTCGTGAGGCAAACATTCATAAACACAATGTTCGGATGACGAAGAGGTATAATAGATATATATAATCATTAGTTTCGTCCTCTTCTGAAGGGTGATATGCTCGCTATACAAAATAAGCTCCACCGCCGTAAAACATTACCGGCAAAGGATTTTATGGTCCTTCCTGATCGTCTACCGAATTAGAGTTGATGGATCAGGCAGGATTACGCTTAGAAATCGCCGTTTCTTTTATGGTTGATGGAATTTCAACCCATTTCTACTCTAAGTACAAAATGCACAGCCAGTGTTGTTACAGTCACGTATTCTAATTCCCCAATCCTTGCCAGTAAGGACAACCATGCAACTTTTATCATTAAGGGTTTTCGGACTATTGTCTTCATCTTTATTATTTCCACAACGTTTCGTCCGATATGTCCTCTGGCCTTCTTCAGGAATTTGTCGAACTCGGGAACCTTCACGGAACTTCGAACAACGTCCTTTATTGAATCTACTGGGGGTCGCCTGTTCTGATTCCGTTAGCCATAACCGGGTACTAGTGTTAAGTATTCCTGTATTGTTACTCGCCTGGAGTCAGGATTGAACCTACAACTTCCTGATAATTGTCTCCTTAGAAGCTTAGGGAACTAACGCCTATAACCGTTACGTCATGTGTCCTGCTGGACAATTCTCACGCGTGCAACTGACACGTCATCATGCCTTCGGTACATGCAACTCATACCATCAACAATTCCTCAAGTCTTATCCAGACTTTTTCTGCATAACATTGGGGGCCCTAAAGAACTGTCTCCTTCTTGAAGGGTTTAGCTTGCATGCGCTGGTGGGGGGTGAATGGAAGAGAAGATACAGGAACAAAAGGGAGTTATCTTTCTTGTTTCAGATTCTATAATTGCAGAGCCAGCCGTAGAAATGCAAATGAGATCATGACCGTTCGACTGGCACACGTCACTAGGATTTTATCCACATATTTCGACCACCAATATTCCACATCAACATATATTAAGACCAACTGAGAAGTCTGTTATGTTTAGTACAGGTTGAGGAAGTGTAGGTATCATCGAAGACACATGAAAAGAAGTAGGATTGAAAACTATGTTCCGTACCAGAAACCGAATTGATATAAATATAGGCTCAATATGTTGAGGCTAAAGACAAACTCATAGACCAGCAGGGAAGGTGGTATGGTGAGTGTTGGCGGGGAAAAATGACCTGAAAGATATATAAAGAAAGAAGATATACTCGGGGTTAGAATTACCAATTAATTGAAATTTCCTTTCATTCTGACAACCGGTCTCAGAAAATAATAAAGTTAGTTTCTACGCTTGTTTAGAAGGCTTTGATGTCACTCCATTACTCAGCACTCCCTAGTTATATTGACCATAAGTCGCATATCCTCCTGGGGGTGAGGTAGATAAATATTGATGAGCTACGAGGAAACACACACACACACACACACACACACACACACACACACACACACACACACACACACACACACGAATAAGAATATTGTAAAAATCAAAACAAAAAGCAACAACAAAAAACAATATAAAAACTACTCAAATCGGTACATATAAGAGGTGTATTCCAGTGCATCGAGACTGAAGCTGGAACTGAACCAATACAGATATGAACAATAAGTTAACGTTAATTTTCTTGAAAATAGTCTCTAGATAGTTATTCTAGCAAGATTTTCTGTGGTTGAAGCATCTTTGAAGCTACTTTTTAATATGCTGAGAAGCTGCTCCGTCATATTTCTTTTAATCGATTCTACGTCCTCAAATCTTACTGTTAAAATTAATTTTCAGTTTAGCAAACAAGGTAAGGGCGCAGAGCCAGATCTGGTGTATATGGGTGATCAAAAATATCAAGAATTAGTTCAAACTCGTCTGACCTTTGTCTTATACACTACTCTGTCGACGTCTTGAGATCACTTTATCATAAAAGTTGCTGAGTTGGGCACTCGTCTTTATCAAAATTTAAAAAAATTTAAACAATGAAAGATTCAGTCTTGATTCTTTTTATGGCACCTTGTTCTCCCAAGTGATCATTAGAAATATCAATGTTGACGGTAAACTATAATAATCTTATATAAATTGATATAATGTTTTTAAAGTGATAAACTTAAAGTATTTATTAAAAGCTAATTGTAAAAACAGTTCTAATTCAATTAATTCAGTTTCTCCCTGAAACCTTGTTTACCTTGCTGTTTAGAATACAAGCAGAAACTTATGACTGAAAATTACATGGAGGCGTTTTGTAGGTATAGCTTAATTTGTCACAAGGCTAGAAGTATGGAGTCTTAATTGAGAATCTAACTGACAAGCAATGATCTTCTAACCTTAAAAAAAGTTAAGCAGAGTGGGGCACCTCGAGAAGATTGAACTCACAAATCATTTACAAAGTTTGGCACAAACCAGAAATAGTGTCTCCCTTGTGAAAATCGAACTCACTAATCATGATCGTCTACCTGAGTTTGCTAATTACTATACCACGAGAGGTGTCAAAATCTCAGCATAGATTAGATTTGTCTCTAGGCGAGAAATAAGCGGCAGGAAGAGAGGATCGAACACAATACTCTGTAGTGACTTGTTTGCGAGATCAAATTGATAAGTATGACATCACGAAAAATTGTCTTAAAAAGTAAGCATAAATTAGGACAATGCCACACGTATGGACTACCTAGTGAGGATCAAACTGTTACATATTGACCTTTGACAGACCTGTAAATTAAAGATTTCCTTAGTAGGGTGTGCACCCGTGAAAACAAAGGGGACAGCAGAAATGAATCACCAACCTGAAGGAAAACACGTGGGCGTTATGAATATCAAATAATCACAAAGTTTCAACCCTGATAGGACAGGTGGTCAGTCAGAAGAAGCGGGCAAATTCAGAGAGCATTCAGCCAGTGCAGAGAAGCAGAAGAAATATTTCAGGATTTGAACTCGGGTCACCGGGTCCATTTCCTTCGACGATAACTATCCCACCACAAGCGTCTCCCAAGTGTGAAGTGTGTTGTATCTTGTGAATCGAACTCACCAATTGAATTTGTGAGCTGAGATTCATAACCAGTTGAAGGTATGTGTAAACGTTATGGATTTTATAATGTATCTGAATCAGCAAAACTTTTGAAAAACCATTACCGTCTCAGAAGTAATAAATAATGACTGACTATAACTTTTGAATGTGTCTAAGACAGAGAATCGTAAAATTCGGTTCGCTTATTTCATTTATTTACACTTCGTTTTCTTTCCTCCTTCGACAGGGATGGATTTTAGTCGGTTACATCAGGACTTTTCCAATTGTCTGATTAAACCTCTACGGAGCTTTCCATTCGTATATTCCGATGTATCTTTCTGTACTCGTAGTTATTTATTAAGCTTTTCTTTGTCTGACATACAGGCCTCAGATTACTTATAGTACCTGCTGGCTGTCATAAAGTGGTCGCCTAAATACAGGACAGACACATTGCTGCCCAATTTCGGCGATGTGCCTAGAACTGATGTTTTCTGAGTGAGTTGACTGAAATTTCCTTCTGTTCTCATTATTGTTTCATGCATTAATTATTTTCATATATCATAGGAGGTGCCCGTGATGTAGTGGTTATCGTCGCTGGAAATGGACACGGCGACACGAGTTCAAATCCTGAAGGAGGCTGATGGCATCTAACATAGCACAAATACACTTGGGAAAAGTATGAATCCTCTTATTCTCACTCCAGCTATGGGTAAATAGTAGGGCAGACTGTGTTCTTCAGCCTCGGTTTGGCAGACACTCTTGGTGAAGAAAACACTGTATCCAAACCTGTTAAACTTCGCTTAAAAAATTGACTCTATCTCACATCCTGCCCGTGCATATGTATCGTGGTGCAGTGGTTAATCATCTGATCTGAAGAATCATTGCTTTTAAATTTCAATCTTCAAAGAATGTTGAAAATTTAGATATTGGTAAAATAGGGAGGTGTTGTTGCAAACGGAGATGACCCCCCACCAAAAAACAACAACAACAACAACAAACAAAACTAAAGAAGAGTATTTCAGACGAACGAGAAAACTTCTCAAAACCAAGCTCAGCACCAGGAACCTCATCAAAGGGATAGATACCCTGGCTGTTTTGTTTGTAAGATACTCGGGACCATTCAGGAAGTGGACGAGAGAAGAACTTCAACAAATAGACCAGAGGAAAAGAAAGCTTATGACTATGCATGGGGTCTTACATTCGAGAGGTGACATAGACAGACTGTATGTTTGAAGAAAAGAAAGAGTAAGAGGATTCGCCAGCAATGAAGATAGCGTCGATGCATCACCAGAAGGACTTGAAGACTACATAAAAAAGAACAAAGAAATATTTATTGCGGCAACCAGAAATAACAGCACAGGCAACATAAAGATTAACAGAACAACGATAACGAAGAAACAGAAATGGGAAGAAAAACAACTGTATAAAAGCTTCAAGAGACAAACTAACGAAGACCTAAACGAGAAGACCTAAACATGGCCATGGAAGAGAAACTTTGAGAGAGAGACTGAATCTCTTCTGATGGTAGCAAAAAACAACGTCATAAGGACCAAATATGTTAAAGTCGAAAGGTACAACAGAATAGCGAGTGTAGGTTATTTGGTGGTCGAGACGAAACCATTAATCACATAATAAGTGAAAGTAGTAAACTCGTGCAAAGGGAGTACAAGAGTAGACATGAATGTGTAGGTAAGGTGATTTACTAAAATTGTACAAGAAATTGAAATGGTATTTACAAAAACCAGAATCCATCCTGGAGAATGAGACACATAAAATTCTCAGGGATTTTGAGATACAAACAGATCCCTGAATCTCGGCCGGACGACCGGACTTGATAATAGTTAACAAAAAAAAAAAAAATAAAAATAAAGAACCTGACGACTAGTGTACTTTGCCATCCCAGCGGACGACAGAGGGAAAATCAAAGAAAACGAAAAGAAAGACATGTACTTGGACTTTGCCAGAGAACTAAAAAAAGCTGTGAAAATTGAGAGTAAGTGTGACATTAATTATAATTGGTGTACTTATAGCGGTCCCCAAAGGCTTGGTAAGGGGTCTGGAACATTTGGAAATCAGAGGACGAATCGAGACCATTAAAACTATAGCATTAAGGACGGCTTGAGTACTGAAAAAAAAAAAACTCCTGGAAAACTGAGGAAACTTGCTGTCACTCAGACTCCAGTGAGAAACCATCAGCTAATGCTGGTGTGAAAAACTTGCAAGAAGTATAATAATAATAATAATAATTTGGAAGTTGGCGGACGGGTAGAGACTATCCAAATGACAGCATTATTGACAACAGCGAGAATACTGAGAAGAGTCCTGGAGACTTGAGGAGACTTCACTCAAACTACAGTGAAAAACCATCAGCTAATACTGTTGTGAAAAACTCTAAAGGAGTAAATAATAATAATATGCCTCAAACATTCCCTGGAATCTCATTAGTGACAGTAGAGAATTTGATGGTCGTGACTCTATTCGTACGTGAGTCATTGGAAAGATAGACAGACTAAAAAGATATCTGCTGAAAATGCTGTGATATTCACTCACATACGAAAAATACTTCTCTTCCTCTTTTTCTTATTTTTAGCTATTTTAGTCTCTTCTACCTTCTTGGAATTAGCTTGTGCGAATTTTTTTAATTAGAGTATAATTTTATGGGGCAAAACCTGGGCACCTTGCGTTTTGCAATTGTTCGTGAGGTAGGCTAGTAGAATATTATTAGAGTTGTCCATTCTCACGAAGTGCCCCATATTTCTAGCTTTGTGCCAAACTAAGATATGTTTAGGTTTATCAATTGTCTAAATTTCTGAGACAAAGCTTGATGATTTTTATCATTAAGGGTTTTCGGACTATTGTCTTCATCTTTATTGTTACTTTCACAACGTTTCGGCCGATATGTTCCCCGGCAGGACACATAGCGTAACGGTTATAGGCGTTGGTTCCCTAAACTTCTAAGGAGACACTCATCTGGAGGTTGCAGGTTCAACCCTGACTGCAATCGAGTAACAATATAGGAATACTTAACACCTGTACCCGGTTATGGCAAACGGAATCAGAACAGGCGAGCTATGTGGTTTCAATAAAGGACGTAGTTCGAAGTTCTGTGTAGGTTCCCGAGTTCGACAAACACCTGAAGAAGGCCGGAGGACATATCGGCCGAAACGTTGTGGAAGTAACACTAAAGATGAAGACAATAGTCCGAAAACCCTTAATGATAAAAATGCTTAGGTTTAATTTGGTTTCTTTGTTTAATGGCATATCAATCTTCGTAGGTTATTCGATACCAAAGTCATCCAGTATGGAAGAACAGCAGTGATACTATTTAATCCTTAGCTGGGAGGATAAATTGGCACAAAACTTTCCCATGAGAATTAGTCTGGAAATTAATAAGTTCAGCTTAGTAAATAATGACTCCTATAGTAAAACTAGACATGAGTAAATGTTTGAGAAAATTGAATATGGAATCATACAACTGAACTCAAAATCTCAAAAACAGGTGTTAAGTGTGAAAAAAGACTTATAAAAACGCACGAATTAAAAAGCTTTTTGTTTGTTCATGTTTTTGTTAGCGTGAGAGTTTTGGAGGTTTCCTGTTCGTCTTAAATGAATAACACATTTTCATCGTTCCGTATAAGTATTTTATTTATGTACCTTATTGATCTCAAAGTCGATATTTGAGTTTTCGTTAGGCAGACAAAATAGATCAGAGTTCAGATGACTAAGTTTGATCCTCTGTCGATTGAACATTGAACTTTATCTTCTAAAATCAATTTGATTTTCTTCATCTTAGCAAGACTGGTTATTATAGATTGATTATTCTTCATATACACATAAAGGTGTTTGATACATAAATTTTCAAACGCTGCAGTTCAATACCTCTATCAATAAAACTAAGAATACGCCGATTGTATCCCTTAAAGAGGAGTAATCCCCCCCAACAAAGGTCTTTTTGGGGTATGACCCTAAGCTTCATCTCATAGTGAGGCTGTAGTAGAATGCCTCTTCATTGTCATTACACCTAGTCCACTGTGATTCTGAGTGGTAATCCTATCTATGGGTCAAATAAATCTGTTCAAAAATTATTCGCATGAGATTTGCAACAAGGTCATCATCATCATCATATCGTGCTGGCAGCACGGATATCCCTGACCCTCTCTCGCCACTCCTCCCTATCGTTCATCGCCCTAGGCAGGTCTTCAGGACAACAACCTGTATCCTCACATAGCTGCTGAATGTACGTTCGTGCTGGTCGTCCTGCTTTTGCGCGGCCGTGTGTGGGGATCCATAAGAGTACATCTCTTATGAGTTCATCTCTGCTTCTCCAGCAATGTCCTGCATGTCTGGTTCGCCTAACTTGAATAGATTTCGTGATAGGGGGCAGGTGGCCGTACAGTTGGTGTCTTGTGGGGTGTTGCTGCCAGGACTTGTTCAGGATTGCACGCAGCATTCTTGTGTAATTGCCTGCAACAAGGTAATGTTGTCAAAATAATGAAAGAATTGATTGCCAAGCAAAAAATTACTCTTGAGTGAGTTGTAAGAAATTCAGATTTAAACTTAGAAGAACCTTCTACGAAAGATGATTACATAAATTGTTTATTAAGCACCAAAAATTAGAGAAAGTTTTCAATTGTAGGAATACATAAGAAATGCCAAAATACTTTTGGAATGAAGGAAAGATGTCATCAATATTTAAACGTTATGAAACAAGACTGATAAAAGATATCAAAAAAGGCTTTTTTGCAAAATAACTAAGCTTCATTTAATGGAATATCAAACTTCACGGGTCACTTGATGCCAAAACTACCTAGTCTAAAAACAGCAGTGATGATATTTAACCCACAGCTGCAAAGATGAGGGGGTTCTTATGTTTCCCAATGAATTTAGTCCGAAAGTAGACGAAATAGCGTGACTGGAGATCGAACTAGCTTACTTCGGGGTTGCAATCTAGTGCTTTACCTACTACAACCCGGGGCTTGCCTCTATAAAAACCTAGAAAGATATATAAAAATTTTAAAACCTAGTCTTTTTTTATTTTGAGAATATTTTTCATATATAAATGTCATAGTATCACAACTGTAATATTATCTGATGATACTAGAAATTAAAGAAAAATGAAGTATCCAGGAAAAAAGGTTGTTGGGCCTTTCTAATCGCGTGTAAGAACATTTCTCCCCAGGTTTTCGGAAACTTAAACATAAGACTGATAATCCAATAGAGACAGTTGCATTTATTTCATTCACTGTATCAAGTTTAGAAATACATCTGTAGCACAATTTATTCGAGAAATGATCTTTTTGCTGTTTTCTGCCATGTCTATAACCACTGAATGGATTATTGCAATAGACCAAAGTTTTTTTTTAAACAAGAGACAAAAGCAAAGCTTTGAGGATTATGTTCTTACTTGAAGATAATACGACGGGTTTAGATTTACAGAACTATAAAAAGAAACCCGAAAACTGTCCTTGTTCTTTTTTTAAATTATTAAGAATACATAAATCGTGCATATAGACACTTAAAAAAAGTGAACAGAGAATAGCAGAATTATTTACAGACGTCTAACAATATGACACAGCTTGAAATTATATTTAGTTGAATTTCAAGATTCTATCCATTTTCTGTTTATTCATTAGGTTTATATTTATTAAATGTATGTCAAAATTTCCAACAGATTTTAACGTTTTTCAATTGCATATTCATTTCCTAGAGGTAATGGGGGAGTAATGGCTCGATATAGAAATTAGAGCTGACAGTCAGATTTTAAGTTCAAAACGAGGTTGTTCGTACACACTTCAAGCTAATACCCATTCTCTAACTAGCTATTCGCAAAATAACAGGGAAGACTGTACTCTCTGTCTTTTTTTGGCAATTAGTTAAGGAGAAAGATAATTGACTTCTAACTCGGAGTTGTGTTCCCTTAGACTGTCTCACATTTTCCTTAATACATTTTTAGCTACGAATATACTGATGTCAAGATGCATTTACCCTTTTACCTTTCCCAGATAATATGTGACATGAAGAGGCGGGGCTTGTTGCATGGACAACTGCTGGTCTCCCATAAAGCCTTGCGCCAGATTTAAAGGCTATAAAAACTTTCATTCATATTTTGAATTTTGAAATTAAAACAATTTAAATGTTTATTCTTGATATTTTATTTTATTACGTTTTTATTACGTGAGGACTTGGACGTCTGTTCAACTGATAGAAATTTTAGACTTAAACCGCACCCCACCAAAAAAAGTACGTTAACATAATCGGTTACTGATGTCTAAGACGCTGATGAAAACATTTTATGACTTTACACACACACACACACACACACACACACACACACACACACACACAAATATATATATATATATATATATATATATATATATATATACATATATATGTATGTATAATAGTTTGCTATATATCTAAAGAAAGAGTAAGCATAAAGCCAAAGGCACTTTTAAACTGAATTTCTCACCTATGTGATCATCGAACCAATTTCTTGTCCGTACTTGGTCAGATGATCACACAGGCAAGGAACTAGCAATCAATAAACTCTATTGACTCTGTGTCTGCGCTATCCAAATTCTCTCTCTCTCTCTCTCTCTCTCTCTTTCTCTCTCTCTCTCACACACACACACACACACACACACACACACACACACACACATCTATCTATCTATCTATCTATCTCCTTATGTTATCCAAATGCAGAGCCAATAATTCTATATGAAAGAAAAACCTTTAAAAATTGGTTTTAAAGGTTTTTCTTTTATATGGAATATATATATATATATATATATATATATATATATATATATATATATATATATATATATATATATATGTTGAAATCACTTTTTGTAGAAAAAAGAAAAATAACATTACCGTTAACTATAACTGTATAAAGATAAAAGTCAACAAAAAATACATTGATTTTGTATTGTATTTTCTTTAACTGTTGAAGAAATGACTCCTATTTATTTCTACAAAAACAAATACATGGAGCCCAAATAAAACTGTTGTAAGGAGCAAGTTTCTTGCTAGAAAAGCTTTATTTTTCTAGCAATAAAAGCTTATTTTTCTAGCGAGAAAAGTCTTTTTTTCTAAACAGTAACCACCACTGGCTATTAATTTTTGCCGAATAGTTTACATGCCCAGCTCGTAAACATCTGAATCTGGGAACGTAGCCCACTGTGTCATTTTCAGAAATCTGTTGTCTATTTTTAAAAGTATTATCCACTGCCTGTGTTTCCTCCTCCGCAAACGCTTCGCAAGCATTGACGAATGTCAGTGCATACTATAGATCCATATGGAAGAATTTAATGACATATTTCTGCTTTCATATCAGACTTCATTTTACCAGACTGTCGTTAAGTTGCCATCTGTAAAAAGATTATATATACTAGGTGCGGAAACAAAACTAGGAGTATTCTGGTATAATAACAAACGACTCTATTATAAAACAAGATTAATTCTAATTAAAAAAAAAAAGAACAACAAAATAAGAAGATATACACAAAACAGTAAATTTACTCAATATGGCCACCATTTTTTTCAATAATTGTTTCAACACGCCTTCGAAATGATTTGGATGCCTTCAAAATAAATTCTTCAGACATTTTATTCCATTCCTCCTCTATAGCAGCCTTAAGCGAACCAATATTTGGATGGGAAGTTGTTTTTAAAAATACCCCATATAGCGTAATCAAGAGGGTTAAGGTCTGGGCTTGATGGAGGTCATAAATTTGTAGGGAAAAATTTTCCTGAAAAAAATTTGTTTGTTTTTGCATCTCGTGAGTCTTTTTTTTTTTCTTTCATATTCGTATTTAAAAAATGTCGAGGAGTCCTGGCAAACGATTTCCGTTTTAAATCTTATTTAATTGCTGTTCTTGCAGTTTTCTCATGGACTTTCATTTTATTAGCGTGCTTTCTTATTGACGTTCGGGGTTCCTTCTTGATTGTCGGAGCGAGAGCAGTTAAAAAAGCTTTCTCTTCGTTTTTGGTTCAATCCTCCACTCACCCTTTTCCATAAAAAAGATATATTTTTAAAATTTTTTCTTTGCTTTGTATAAGGAAGACGATGAAACTCCCATAATTTCGGATTGTTTCGGGGTTTGGTTTCGGCGTTGAGAAAATAGAAGCTTTGTCGTTTCTTTTCTTGCTCAATCATATTGGGCTGAATTTTAATGAAAAAGTGCTGAAATAACTGAACTAATCTCGAAAATTTAAATTTATCGTTTTTTTCTTTTGAAAAGTTGTACTAATCAGCTTTAAAAATGTTTTAAAAATATTCCATATTTTGCTTTCATATATATATATATATATAGTAGAATATGGCGCTGGTCAATTCTTAAGTGGAGTTTAACAAGTTTAAATTCAGAGTTTTCCTTCTCTTAGACTGGTTGACATACTAAGGTTAAAGTGCCCAGTCCGTCCTATAATTTACCCATAGCTGAAGGGTTTATAATTAGATTGATACTTTTCCAAAGGCTTTTAGCGAGATATTAAATGCAAACAGCCTCGTCCAGGATATATATATATATGTATATATATATATAAGTTACATGCTCGTTATGTAATGATTATTGCTTTTGGAAATGTAGTCGGCAGCCTAAGTTCATATCCTGAGTTCATATATATATATATATATATATTGAGGTGACAATTTAACCTCTACTTTCACACTATCAATGTCCGCCTCTGACATTAAGAGACAGTATAATATAGTAAAAGGTATTACTTTCGGTGCAAATCCTTAACTCGAGCGGCCGGAAGTCTCTTGTTCATCGTTGGTTATCAATGAAAGTGAAAAAAAATAGTGCTTTTTGGTGAAAATTTACTCTATCCATTAGTCTTATTGCATTTCCTGAATATGACGTCGCTTTGGTGTTAACTAAAATCGTTACTTTTGGGTCGTGCTTGTATATTTTATATATCATTTTATATCTTCATTTTTGTTTATTGAGTTTTTATGCATTGGTATTTCAGAAATGCAAGTGAGAAACTGACGTTGTTTCAAGTTTTGCCGATTGAAGTAATATCATATACTCACTGGGAAAATTGTGAAAGAGATTCACATAAGAAACGAGAAGAACACGTACGAAGACCTTTCAATACGGAAATATTTACTTTAAACTTTTCTTTGATTTATTGTCAAGAATTTGTTATTAGAATAATTTTTCATTCAGTATTATGCAATCATCAGTTAGTGATGAATAAAAAACATTCTATAGAAAAATTATAGATGCATGTATTGTAACCAACATCTTTAATTATCGATACATCATTCTTTTCATATCTATCTATCTATCTGGCTATCTAAAGTGTTAGCTATCTACTTAGTATGATCACATACGTTGTCGAAGAACAATGTAGTCAATTTTGCTAAAATTTATATCCTTAAAAAGAACAACTGGATATATATTTTTCATTTTATATAATTTTCCAATAATTTATCTTTTTGACATAATATATATTCAAATTGCAACATATATTTAGTGAGTGGGGTATACCAACATAAAAATATTTCGACAACTTCTTACGGAGTAAATAAATTCAGTATCCTATTTATATATACAGAAAGTATTATTAAAACTCATTAGTTCTTAGCAGATGTTTAAATTGCAAGCGTATTTGGCAATGAATTAGAGAATGTTCCAATTGAATTTTCCACGTTTTTTTAAAGGAATCAAACAAAAATTAAAAAGGAAATAGTTTCATTTTATATAATAGAAGGCAAGAACTTTCATATTCGATATTTTTCAGTTCTTTATAATTATCTAAGTTTTATTCTCACTCTTACTGGTCCAGTAACCTGGTTTTGTCGTGGGACGCGACTCATACTGTGAGTCTTGAGCAGGAATAGCCTGGCGGGGCCCATTTCTCTCCAGGTCAACAACTAGTCTGAATTCAGAGTCTTCCTTCTCCTAGTTTGGTTGTCATACCAAAGTTAAAGAACCCAGTCTGCTCTACTATTTATCCATAACTGGAAAGAATAGTTGGGTTCATGCCTTACCAAATGTATTTGCGCTATTTGAAATGCAAACAGCCTCGTTCAGGATTTTTAAATCAAGTCATCGTGTCCATTTCCTACGATGATAACCGTTACAAAATAAGCCCCTCCAAAATTGTCGATTAAATCATTATATATGAATTACTTTTTTGTCAGTGGATGTCAGTTTTTCGATAAATGCGTTGTCACCTATTATCAATCAATCCTGTTTTTTTTTTTCACAAGAGCGAAATAGTAGTTGACTTTCCCCGTGTGCTGACGAGAGATTAATCTTAAGATTGAGAAATTCTACCATCCAATTTCACCACGAGTAGTCCAACAAGCCATATTATACCCTTGTGGAGTTGAAGAAGCAGACTAACGACATTAGGTTTTAAGGCTCCAAGTTATCTCTGGCTTATCCTACGGGATACATAGCCAAGTGGATTAAAGCGCGGGGTGAAGTGTATCAAGTTCAATCCCTGGATGGAATTGTGAATAAAATTCATATATTTTGGTAGAGTGGAAGAGTCAGACAAATGACATCCGAAAGACAGAAGAACTAACCGTCACGAGATAATCTTCTGAGCGTGCTTAGAAAAATCAGGATAATCTTCCCGTATGGATTAAATAAAGAGTTAGTTTTAAAGTTCCAGAAGGTCAGCAACAAAGAAAGACACTAGAAGAAGGCCAGAGTTTAAAACTTCTGAAACGTTGTAAACATAATAAAACCCAAGACGATACGATTAGTCCCACTCAATCAATCTACCAATATTCTTCTTTTATACACTGATAGGAAATACTATCAACGTTCTATGTCTCGATTTATTCAAGAACAAACATATCTGTATTATAGTAGATAATTACATACAATGAGTGATAAAAAAGTACTAAGATTGAATCTTAAAATTTTAGTTTTAAAGTTGAAGTCTAAATGAATAAATGTGCGCTGATGCACAAATCTGTGCCAATTCTTCCTTCATACTCATCAGAACTCACTCTGTGAGACTTGTTCTAGTCTCGTATTGAAAATTAAGCAAAAGAACTTAATCCGAGGACATGGAAGACATTAAAAGAAATATAACCATACAGCTTCTCACAACATCAAAAAATAAATTTCAAGGGTGCTTCAACTCATGGAAAACTCGGTGGAATAAGTTTGTTGAATGCCAAGGACACTATATTAAATAAAATTGACTTTTCCCTCTGTGGTCATTTCTGTCTTCGTAAAGTAACAATTTCTGGAATACTAAGCACTTATACCTGGTTATGGTTAACGCAATCAGAACGGTGGATTAAATAAAGGACGAGGATCGAAGTTCCGTGTAGGCTCCCCAGTTCGAAAAACATCTGAAGAAGGCCAGAAGACATATCGGCCGCAACGTTGTGAATATAAAAATAAAGATGAAAACAATAGTCGGTTAAAAAAGATTCAATCTCGGTACATTTAAACACTCTTTGTGTACACTGATGGAAAATACATTTTGAACAGCCTTAATTTGTATTCAAATTCATTCAAGATCAAGCGTACAGGTAATATTGCTAGATTACATTAAATGATATTATATAAAGATACAGATTTTAAAATAAGGAGAGTATCAACAATACTCAGACACCACTGTGTGTCCTTCTTAAAGATTAACATATGTCTGCACTTTAAAGCTCAGCTACAGATATGACAGTTACTGCGTCAAAAGATGGCTGCATTCTGAAAATCTTATAAGAATATCAACTACCTTATAGCATACACATACTGCATCCAAGTCAAAATCGGTATCGTCTTCAGGTTACCCAGGTTTTATTTTCTGTCAGTTTGTATTCAGTAGTAATAAAAAGTCATTCTAAATATAATTTGAATGCAATTTTTGCCCATATATTATTATCCTCGCCTCGCAAACTTTCACCATCGAGTTTGATTTTATTTTTAGGTTGAACTATTATGAGTTTATGATTTTAAAAACGTAACTTTTACACATAGTAGAATTAACTGGCTCTTGTGTCATCTGTAACCGTTTATATAAGTATATGGTACAACTTCAGAGGATCATCCAATCAGGCTGCCCTTTGAGGTAAGGTCAGTACCAAAGACATAAGGTCAGAATCAATTCCTAATGCCCGAGGCGTCCAAAAGTGAAGATAATCAAATTTTGTCCTATTCAGTGTGGAATATTTGTGCGTCTCGAGTGGTGTAAAAGTTAGTGAGCAAGGAAAGCAAATAATTGTTTGTGAGTTCGATTTGCATTGAGTGTTCCGTACTTCTTGTCTTGTATCAAAGCTAAGCCGAGTAAATTACTACTTCTGGATTTGTGATAATTTAAGCTTGATAAATAACTTTTTGAGTGTCTCCTGTGGTGTAATAGTAAGAAAGCTAGGCTGGCAGAGAATTGGTAGTGATTTCGATTCTCAATGGGCTTTGTACCAAACTAAGCAAAACTTAGATAATCGCTACCAACTAAACATAAGGTATGTGGCATTTCAGTTTATCTTTTAGTCAAAATAATGGTTGTAACGAGTTAATTTTTAAATCTAATTTCTTGTTATTTCCATTACTTTCATTTCTTTGCATCCATCCAAAAGCAAAATAATTACGGACTCATTCCCAGGATAATGATTTATATTTATAGCTCAATAAATACCCATTAAAACGGCAGAATTTGGTGGCCCAAGTGTAAGCCTGATGCTTTTCCAAGAATTCAGAAAGCTTCATCTTCATAACTCGAAAACAGAAATTTGTTTATATGTGACTCTACTTAACGGTTGGGCGGTGAAAAGTTCTTGACCAGACAAAGAAATGAATGACCTAAAAAGCTAGGAATAGTAAAAGCTATTCTTATGAATATTCATCCTTTATCTGACACATAGTTTTTCTAGTTTTGTTAACTTTAAAAAATAATTCTTGGTTTGGCGGTTAACTTTTCTATAAATTTCGTATTATTGAACATTGCATTAGCATTTTACGGAATATTGTTTCAATGTGTTATTTAACCAGGTATTATTTATGAGTAGTAGTAGCTTCTTACAGCTTAGTCTTTATATATGTGGTACTGTTATAAAATGGATATGAGGAGTGAAAAAGTATCGAAATGGAAGCTTTATATACTTTTGACTTTAAAATTTAAAATTTGAATGAAAATTTATGAATAGCCAAGTAACATATAAATTAAAGAGTAAAGTTGTCGACTGTAGTCGAGGGCGATCTGAAGGCTCCCTTTTCAATAGCTACTACACTAAAGTGTAGGGCGCTAATTTTTTCCCCGGATTTTTTCATATTACCTTATAATGCTGAGTGTTAACCCAACGAGGTATCAAGTCCTATTTTTCGGGTCTTAGGTATGACTCGACCTGGGATTGAAACCTGTTCACCTGGACCATTGGCGAACACTCTACCTACTAGGCAAATGGGTTGGTCTGCAAATAACCCTGCTAATAATAATGTTGTATTCTTTTTTTGTTTCAGATGTAAAAACAGTATACTATAACAACTATTAATCCTTAATCACAATGCCATGGACAAAAGAGGAAAATATTTTGCCTCACTACTTATCTGGTGACAAAATCATTCAAAACTGTCTCAAAATAGATGCAATCCATTCATATGATAATGATTTATTACTAAGACAATAAACTCCCCGCGCCCCATAAAAAAGATCATGTCCTGGAAACTGATACAATAACAATTAGAAAAAAAAACATTAATTTGATGTCTATAGCTCAAAAGATGCATTTTTTACCAAATGTGTTCCAAATGACCGCCATTGAGCTTGTCTCAGTGATAAATCATTATCTTATTAATGGGTTGCATCTATTCTTGGACATCCTGTATCAAATAAAGTGATGAAGTCTATAATTCTGTCTAGACGAGCTTATGGTGATTTTCGGTACTTTTGACCAACTGTCACGAAACTTTTAGGGTCAGCAGCTTTTAGAGAAACACAGAATAGTGCAAGTGCAGTGTCTTACATACTCATCAGACCTAGTTTCATGATAAGTTTTTTTTGGTTTTTTTTTGCTTCCCAAACAGAAAATTCATCTCAAAGACGGCACAGCTTTACGTCAAAATAAAAAATACGTGGTGTATTCAATAAGTTTCCAGACTTTTCTTGTACAGGCATTTAACATTTTCGTAGAGTCTTAAAAATTCAGTATGGTATTGCTATACAGTTTTCTTAAGTACCCCCCCACTTTTTTACGTACACATGGGAAGAATCATGATGTACGTAAAGGTATTTGAATAAACCCATTGACGACCAAACTCAATACCTAAACAGGTCCTTGACGTGAGTTTGACGACTTTACGCTCAGGATCGTTAGTTCGATCAGGGAACTACTGCTGCTCCTCTTTAAGAGTGGCTTCTATAGAAGAGAATAAAATAGCCATCGAAAGATAACCATGACCCATACTCAAACCACATACACAAACCGCATCGCTCTTCGCGCGGGTAAAAAAGGGGCGCGTCCTGCTGAGGTTGGAGTCCTGGCCTCAGTGTTCGAAAAATCAGCTACAGAGCTCAAACGACAAAAACTACTAAAATGCAAGCAAACACTACAAATAGCGACATTTAACGTAAGAACCTTAAATAGAATAAGACAACTACCAGAGCTAATCGCATCGGCCGTAGAACATAAGATTGACATAATATGCATACAAGAACACAGATGCACGCACACCGAAGATATCAAATATCACGAAACTAGCAATGGATGGTCACTCGTCACTGTATCGGCATGAAAAAACTCTGTCAACGCCGCAGTAGGAGGGGTAGGGTTGCTTATAGGACCTAGAGCATTAAAAACACTAAATAGCATTGAGAAAATACAACCTAGAATGATGGCAGCTACTTTTAACGGCAACCCCAGAGCAACAATCATCTCCTGCTACAGCCCTACCAATGTTAGTGAAGAAACTGAACTAGTCACCTTCTACGGTGAGTTATCCTCATTAGTGCGTAGCATCCCGAAACACAACATGTTAGTCATTGGCGGAGACATGAATGCCCAAATCGGGAAAAACAGAAACAACAAATACAGCCTCCACAACACGTCAAATAGGAATGGGCAACATCTGACAGATTTCATGATAGAAAATAGATTAGCATGCCTCAATACAAACTACCAAAAAAGGGGCAAACTATGGACATACACGTACGCGAACAATACTAAAGCTCAGATAGACTACGTCCTTATAAACAAGAAATGGAAAAATAGTACAGTGAATTGCGAGGCATACTCCTCTTTCGAGGGTGTGTCCACCGATCATTGAATAGTCACGGCGAAAACACGGTTAAGCCTACGAAAAAACGCCAAACGAACAGCGACCACCAAACATTATGACTGGGCCCTTTTGAACAACAGAGATATAAGAGAAAAATACGTATTAGAATTAAGAAACAGATTCGAAACACTACAAGAAAAGACGGAAAAAAGTACACCAAACGACGAATAGGAAAATTTCGTCAATGCGCACCTCGAGGCAGCAGCGAAATGCATTCCAACAAAACTCAAAACTAAATATAGAGTCCCATGGGAAACTTTAGCGGTGAGAGAAAAACGTGAACTAGTGAAAACAGCCTCCAAAAACTATCGAAAAAACCCCAACAAACACAAATGCCTTAAAACTAAAAACGGCACAATATCAATTAGCAGGCATATATAGAAAGGAACAGACAGAATACATTCAAAATCAGATAGATAAGATTAGAGACTCGGTGAAAGATAGACAATCTAGGATAGCCTGGCAAACAATAAACGAAGTGAGTAGAAGAAAGAACACAGCCAAAGCAAAACTGAAAGCAGCAAACCAACAAGAAAGAATAAAACTGTGGAAACAGCACTTCGAAAACCTACTAGGAAACCCACCGAAAATAACACATGAACCAATCACCAGAATAATTAGTAAACAATTAGACATTAAATTAGGACCGTTCACACAAGAAGAACTCGACTCGGTTCTCAGAAAAATTAAAAATAGGAAAGCTGCAGGGCTTGACGAGATTCCCCCAGAAGTATGGAAGACCAGACAGTTCGACGACATACTGCTCCGACACTGCAATGCTATATACAATCAAAATCCGATAGATGAATGGATGAAGGGATGCATACTCCCCTTCCCTAAAAAGGGGACCTCGGATTAGCCAAAAACTACCGAGGCATAACACTTACATCCATGGCAGCCAAAATCTACAATGCCCTACTACGTAACCGCATAGAACCCAAAATCGACAACATACTTAGGAAAAACCAAAATGGCTTCCGAAGAAATAGATCCACGACCTCACAAATATTAACCATCCTTAGAATCCATGAAGGTGTACGGGCAAAAGACATACAAGCGACATTACTATTTGTCGACTTTACCAAAGCCTTCGATTCCATTCACAGAGGAAAGATGGAACAAATCCCTCTAGCGTACGGTATACCTAAAGAAACCGTAGCAGCAATAATGATTCTCTATAGAAACACGAAAGTAAAAGTACGATCACCAGATGGAGACACAGAATACTTCGACATTGTAGCAGGAGTACTACAAGAGGACACGCTGGCTCCGTACCTCTTTATCATTTGTCTAGACTACGTACTTAGAACATCGATTGATAAAATCAGAGAGAATGTCTTCGAGCTGACGAAGAAAAGAAGCAGAAGGTACCCCGCAACAACAATTACCGACGCCGACTACGCCGACGACATAGCGATACTGGCAAATACACCCGACCAAGCCGAAACACTACTGCATAGTTTGGAACGAGCAGCCGCAGGCATAGGCCTCTATGTTAATGCACACAAAGCGGAATATATGTGGTATAATCAAACGGGGGACATCCCCACTCTAGAAGGAACCCCTCTTAAACTAGTAGACAAATTCACTTACCTAGGAAGCAGCGTCGAATCAACCGAAAAGGACATCGAAACGAGGTTAACGAAAGCATGGACTGCTATCAATAGGCTATCGATTATATGGAAATCAGACCTGACCGATAGGATGAAATGCAGTTTCTTCCAGGCAGCGGTCACATCGATACTGCTATATGGCTGCACTACATGGACGCTAACAAAACGGCTGGAGAAGAAGCTAGACGGCAATTACACAAGAATGCTGCGTGCAATCTTGAACAAGTCCTGGCGGCAACACCCCAAAAGACACCAACTGTACGGCCACCTGCCTCCTATCACGAAAACTATTCAAGTTAGACGAACCAGACATGCAGGACACTGCTGGAGAAGCAGGGACAAACTCATAAGAGATATACTCTTATGGACCCCCACACATGGCCGTGCAAAAGCAGGATGACCAGCACGAACAAACATTCAGCAGCTATGTTGTCCTGAAGACCTACCTAGGGCGATGAACGATTGGGAGGAGTGGCGAGAGAGGGTCAGGAATATCCGTGCTACCAGCGCGACATGATGATGATGATGATGATGATTACTATACATTTTATGAGATGATTGACCAATTTTTATGATTTCAGGCTTAAAGGAACAGTTACAGCAGGAATTGTAATACATCCTACAAAAACCTGATTGTTACAGCTGGTGAATTTCAAAAATGCAATCTGGGCGTGAGGAAACTTTAGAAGAACGATATGCAATAAAATTCTGTTTTAAACTTGGAAAAAAATGCCACAGAAACGTATGGAATACTTCAGACTGCTTTTGGAGCATCTTGCATGAATCGAACATCAGTTTTTGAGTGGCATAAGAGATTCAAGGAAGGCAGGGAGTCTGTGAGGGATGATGAGAGGTGTGGGAGGAATAAGGAAGTCAGACAACCACAGTTGATTGGCCAAAGGGAAAGGGTTAGGGTTAAGGTTACTATGTTGAGGTTTTAAGGGAGTTCAGGAAGAGATTCGGTCGGAAGAGGCCAGCACTCTTCAAATCGGGCCAGACGCATTTCCGCCAGGAAGTCTACAACTCCCTCCTTGTCACAGACTATTTGACCAAGATGGGCATCAAGACAGTTCCCCAGCCTCCCTATGGCCTAGATCTTGCTCCTTGTGACTTTTGGTTATTCCCTAATCTCAGAGGCTGTCGTTATGAGAAAATTGATTAGATGAAAGAGGCTGTGACGAAGGTCATTGACACGCTCACACAAGAGGACTTCCATGGGGCCTTCCAGAATTTTTTGGAACGGCACAACAAATGCATTGCAGCCAGAGGAGATCACCTCGAAGGGGACTAGAGTTTCATGTGTGTACTATCAATTAAAGTGCCCATATGAAAAAAATCTGGAAACTTATTTAATGATCCTTGTAAAATGGTTTTCTTGAAGAACAATTTGTTGAAATAAGTGAGTTGCGTGTCAAAATGTTATTTTGAAAAAAATAAAATAAACGTTTCAGTCATTGTTCATTTCTGCTTCGGTAAATACAGCTTCGATCTCAATACTTTTTGACACACTTCTTAAATGTGATATTAACTTATAACCTGGAATTGGTCATAGGCATTCCTACCAAACACAATTGTATTCAAAGATATTATTACAATCAATAAATGTTTTTATATGCCATACAACTACTCTCACTGAATATTCAGGTTTAACATCACTAATCCGGGATTCATTAATCCGGGATTCACTAATCCGGGATCCACTAGTCCGGCAGTAACGTAAACGTAACACTCATTAGCTTATAGATATGAACAAAAAATATCACTCAAGAAAGAAAAAAACATTTGTAAAAAGTGGGAATTTCATTATTAAATTCTTTGTGTGTCTTTATTAAGAAGAATGGTTGAAGAAAATTCTGTTATAAGAATTATTTGTTCAAATTCTGAAGAACCGAATGTATTTTTTAAAAGTGGCACCGTGTAAAGTTGTCAATCTATATAAAAAAATGTTAATTGCAATAAATTGCATCGAAAAATAATTCGAGAAAAAACATTGCGAGTTTTAAACCACTAAAGATTAACCATTCGTTGACTTTTTGAAAATAAAACATTTGATACTTTTTTAGTAAAGGACAGCAATTATTTTTAAAAGTTTTTATTTCAGGTTTTGGTAAAAAGTTTTTCACGAGATTATATTCACCTTATCAGATTTGAGCAATGATTTTGCCTATGAGATTTTCATCTTTATCAGTAACAAAGAATATATATATATATATATATATATATATATATATATATATATATATATTGTAACACTGATATAAGAGACCCGGATATAAGATAAATCCGGATATAAGAGAGATTTTCTCTGGTCCCAAATTAGAGCCTGTGTTACCTAAACAAAATAGACCAAACCCGAATATAAGAGTAACCCGGATATAAGAGACTCTGTCTCCTGTCCAGACAACTCTCTTATGTCCGGGTTACACTGTATATATATATATATATATATACTATTTTGCCACATTTACTCGAAGATTTACTGATTTCAGTTCTATTTTGGCCAAAGGTTACTGGATTATTAAGGTTCAACCTGTACAATCTTCACATTATATATTTTTTTTACGTATGAATATTGAATATCGTTTATATATGTGGTACTACCTTCTAACTGAATACTGTTTATATATATGACCTTGAATATTATTTATATGTGATAATATTTTCTTAGCAAATACAATGTATCTAAGGATAAGCTTTAATTTTCAAATAAATGAATAGATTAAATCAAGGTTTAAAATATACTGACTCCAATGTAATGACTATAAAATCATTTTTAATTTTTGAAATTCATTTTACGCAATTATTCCTTTTTATCTTAAGCCGATTTTAATATATTTATCACAAAAAACGTGTAATTCATTGGCTAGACAGACAAATGAGCTGTTTCCAAGAAATATGCAGGACACTGCTGGAGAAGCAGGGACGAACTCATAAGTGATGTACTCTTATGGACCCCCACACATGGCCGTGCAAAAGCAGGACGACCAGCACGAACATACATTCAGCAGCTATGTGAGGATACGGGATGTTGCCCTGAAGACCTGCCTAGGGCGATGAACGATAGGGAGGAGTGGCGAGAGAGGGTCAGGGATATCCGTTCTACCAGCGCGACATGATGATGATGATATACTTTGAATTAATTGTAATGTTTTTTTTTATATAGTGGTTGATATCACATTTATTGACATATGGTTTGATATATTTCTAATATTACAAGTCAGAATGTTATGGCAGAAAACAAAAACAATGAAAAGGCAGAGTTTAAAATTTATCGCTTTTATAGAACACAAGAAAAATATTTTTCGGAAATTTATGCAAAACCCAAGTAAAAAATAATGTTTCTCCACAACAAATATGCCACAGCAAGTTTAAATTTTGTTATAGCATATCCAGGTTTAAATCTAATTATGAAACAGTTTTAATAATTGTTGAAGATTGATTGAATGATTGATTTTAACGGCATGTCAACCTGTCTAGGGTTATTTTTTTCCTAAGGAATCGAGTTCATTGTACATTCATATTCACATTTTTTTAATTGTTTCTTAAAAGTTTTTGCTTTTCACATGGTCTGATCGAATATTAATAATTCTAAACAAGCCTATTTGACCGGTAGATGGGATCGAAACAGGTACTACCATTCCCAGTCAGAGTGGACTTGGGAGTAATAGCAATAAAGGAGTACTCCCCACTCCTTACATCTCCAGAACTGGAGCATTACCATCAAATGTAGTTTAGTGTCATATACAAGATGCTTTTTTTTGTCACTAGTCTTAACCCTTTCCAGGGAATATGGCCAACATATTCTAAGCTTCGCCAACAGGTTGAAATTGTTTTAGTGATTTCGCCTTTATGAAAGAAAAAAAAGGACTCAGTAATCAAAAAATAAAGTTAATACACTTTTCAATCAATCATTCAATATCTTTGGCAGGATCAATGTGATTTACAAAAATCTACCAACTAAGCCTTACTAGACAACCAGTCTAGAAGAATAACTCGGAATTCAAATCTAGGAGCTGAAGTCTGTGAGTTCCCAACCTCGTTTTGGCAACACTTGAAACGATATAAGTGTCAAGCTGAATTGGTTCTAGTTTATTTGGACACTATTCGTAGCGTTAAGAAAGAATACATGCTGCATGGAACTTGCTGGTTTAGCACGCTATATTGTCCAAGCCTTCACTGAGATCCTAACTCAAACTCATGCTCTCACAAGATTTACAGAAATAAAACAAGCAGCGCAAAATAAATTTCAAAGTGTTCAAAGATTTTATTACTTTCGATAGAAGCCGACGTAATGCAGCAACGTGCCGGTTTATTCACCACAGGTTCCGCCCTCATAGGTTGCTCTATAAACGTTGTAAGGCAAAATATTATAGAGTTTCTTTTGATGATTCTCGGGAAAAACATGAAATCAAATAAAGTCACTTGCATGTATATAAGATTGGTCTAGAAAGTTATGAGACTATTTTTTTTATTTTTCAGGTTAGCAATCAGAAAATCTCTTGATCAATATCGCCCTTAGTTCCGTATGAAACTATTCAGTTCATCTTTGCCTACCAAAATTAACCTTTCAGCAGATTAATTTTGGATTATAAAAGTTGCATTTGGTTAAGTGTGTCATGAATATGGAGGACGAGGTCAAAGGCCATGTTAAACTTCAGGAAAATGAGTCAGAAATGTATGATAAGTTAAATCAGGCTTACAGAACTTAAGAGCATTTTTGAATGGCCAAGTAGCAGTAGATAAGATTGTTCTCGTAGACCTTTTTCTTCACGAACTATGGAAAATACTACTAATGTGTAGACTCTCATGATATCTGATCGATGTATGACCATGAATATGGTTGGTAATCAATTAACATTCAACTCATATTCAGTCAGGGTTGTCAACCGAAAATAAATCTGTATCATTACTTTCTGAAAATTGAATGAGTTTTAGGTCGAAAAGAATACTTCTGTCATAGTAGAGCTCCCTTACTTCCTTGATTTGAGTCCTTGTGATTATTTTCAGTTCGAAAAAAATTAAAAACCTACCTTCGTTGGTGCTATTTGATAACTATTGAGAACAACAAGAAAAAAGTATCGAACCAACTGAAGTCAGTGTCAGTTGAAAACTTCCAGCACTTTCAAACGTCTTCGACGGTGAATAGCCTCACAAGAGAACTATTTTGAAGGAAATAAAAATAATAAGCAATTAAGATGACGAGAAACTTATATTAAAAAGTCATGATGTCTAAACGTCTAGATTGTAATCTTGGTATCTACACTTCGTCTTGATAAGTTAGTAAAAAAGGAGAAGCTAATCTCAATATTTTTTGAATGGCTATCTTCGGCGAAACATTGGATTGTTCAAGAGTCGTACTCCTATACTCACCGCGCAACTTTTCCTTGTTCCAAAACTTATAATTTATCTTAAAGGTAAGATTTGAGGATGGGGAGATCATTAAAAGAAACATAATTACGAAAAATCACACCAAATCAGAAGAGGGGATCTAGAGATGGAGAGCACACTGATATAAATATGTTAAACGGCAAGTGGACTACTTTGGAAGAAAATAAATCTTTCATTGATTGTTAATTTCTGTTTTGGTATACTCAGATTCAGTCACGATACTGTTTCAACGCATTTCGTACTAATTTTGTGCGTCTAGAACTTCGCAGAAATAAACTGCTTTGACTTGAAAATTGGAGTTTGGAACCCTGGAGTTAATCTTGATTATCAGACCACCGGAATAGTCGCCTGACTTCAGACATTATCTCATGAACTAATCAGTTGCTAGACACGGAGAACGTCTTAGAACAGATGCTTTGCTAAGAATCTCAACCACTGATGATCCAAAGAGTGATAGAAATTAGTTTTAGGAAGTTGGTATTGGATTGAAACAAGGTGATCATAGAGAGGGTGAGTGAATTAAACCCGTGAAGATGGTTGTTACGTAGCACACTGAGCCCATTTGGGTATTTTTTCAAGGTAGCCAGTTTGTAGATTATATATTTTATACAGGATGTTGTAACTAAGCCCCTCACATACGTGTATTGAGTGATTCACAATTCATTTCATTTAAATAAATACAAGTTTAACCTTCAATTTTCAATGGTACAATTCAAATACTGAACCTGTTCTATACATTATATAACAAATCAATGTATATAATGTGTTTCATTTTGAAAATTGTATAAAATATGCATGCATAATTATGTTAAATATGGATTTTATATATCCACAAAAGTTTTATTTATAGAAAATTGACAGAGGATAAGTGATAATAAATGTCTTTTTTATCAGACATTGAATATTGAAAAGTTCTGGAATTGAGAAGTGGGTCTACGGTGTTTCTTCGTCTACTTCTCAGCTTCTACCACAGGAAAAAAAAATGATAAATGAAAGAATATGTTATTTAGTAAGGTTAGCTTAGCTCCGTTACAAAGAACTATGGGGACACCCAGTGAGAATCGAACACACTCGTAACGGTTTGCTGCTCTTGCTCAGTAATGGTCACACCACGCTTGACGCCTTTTTCACATGCAATAAATTCTATCAGCAACTTTAAGATCATGATTATGATGATAACAGACTAAATTAAAGTTTGTTTAAAAAATTCCTTGACTCATAAAGACAAAATTATAAACATCGTTTTTTTTTTGTCGTTGCGGTCACCGATAAACAGAAAATATTATAAAGAACAAATAAGTACTAGTTGACATATAAGCAAACAATCCGGAAGTTATACTTAAGAAAATATATCAGTTTTGGGATATTTGATTAACAAAATTAGTGTAATATTACGGACGGGCGCTTGTCGTCAATCAGTGAAGGTGTCACGAGACTAGCGCGTGCGGGCAGAATGACCTGCAAAGTTAGACGTGATTTTAAAATAATCATAGATGAACTATCACGTGTTTCACGACAGTTTCACTGGTGACATCGAACATTCGGGGATCTTCGATTTGTTCCCCAAAATCTCTATATAAGAAAACAAGTCAGGAGATTTTGGCAGAGTTGAAGGCAGCATTCAAAACTGGCGCGTCAAAAGGTTCCGAGGCCCCGACCCGTGATACCCGGTCTGCTACGACCTATCTGTCAGGCGTGTGTCAACAACCAGCTGTTACCCCCACCGCCGACACCACCGAGAGAAAGGGAGAAAAAGAACGTAACTAAAATGAACTTTTCAAGTTGCAACGATCATAGCCCTAAGTGAATAATAAACGACTGCTATATTTTCTTCCCTTACCTTCGAGTTTGAGAATTTCTTTTTCTGTTGACTTTTTTTCTTTACAGCACAACACGTTGGTCCTATGTTACATTTGTAGACCAATACATATACCTCAAAAGCGATATCTCATCTGCTGAGAGCAATGTCAACATACGCACAGGTAAAACATTAAGTGTTATTGACAGGTTATCGACCATATAAAAATCTGATCATTCGGATAAAAGAAAATAGGAATTCTTCCAAGTTTTAGCCGGGCTGTACTACTGTATAGTTGCACCATTTGAACGCGAACGAAGCGCTTGGAGAAAAAGCTTGATGGGAACTACATAAAGATACTGCGTGCTGTTTTGAACAAATCCCGGAAGCAATGTCCTACAAAACAGTTGTTACTTGGCAATTTACCTATCACCTCGCAAACTATCTAAAACGAACAAAACATGCTGGACTCTGTTGGTGAAATAAGAATGAACCCTAAAGTGACGATCCCCTATTGTCTCCTTCTCATGAAAACACAAGTATTGGTGAAGTAAGGATGAACACTAAAGTAACGTTTTCCTATTGTCACCTACTTATGAAATCACAAGTGTTGGCCGATTAGAAAAACCTTTTTTTCGTTTTCAGTTCTGTATGGACACTGTATGCCTACCTGAGGACTCATCAAAAGCGATGTTCGATTTGAGGGATTGACGAAAAACAGAGTCAAAGGAATGCATGTTGTCGGCACGCCTTGATGATGATGATCATCATCATAAATTTTGATTTATACAGTGCAAAGCAAAATGATATTGTTTGTAATTTTATCTTCTGAGTGGAGAAGGTTTGCTTACCTTTAAAATTAGCATTTGGAATTCTTGCTTATACCGGGTTATAACAACGGACCTCTGGTGCCGATAAGAAAAATGTTATTATTTGACCACTTGTAAACCGAACATGTATTATGACGAGGAGTGGTGAAAAGTTCTTAGCAAAACGAAGAAAAGAATGACGTTTTTCGTCTTTTATTTTTATTGATTTTTTAAAATCTTCAAGATACTTAAGCGATGTCCCAAGAGTAGAACTACGGGATGAATATGCCAAATAGAATGTACGTTTCATGCCACAAACTCATTTCCTTCTTGGACGAGCTGAGGATTTTTAGTAAACGCGCGTATTATTCGTATCATTCAAATTTCATTTTTTTTCATTCTTCTATTTGTCTCCTTGTTCTTGAAGCTGTAAAGCTAACACTACAACCAGAAAAGAGTTTGAAGTGATTAAATACACCTTTCAATAGCGTTCTGTTTTTTTTTTTTATGTCTTTCGATTGAACAATTTTCTCACTTCCTCAGAATTAAGAGTCGATGAATATCGCTGAGAGAAATATGTTTTAGTAATACCCGACAAAACTACCCGCTTGTTTATTTCACTTCAATTAGAGTCGTGTTCTACATATATATCTCCTTTCTTGTCACACAGGAAGGATTGCCGAAAATATAGGATGAATTTAGAGAATTAGGGCGCCATTTTTGACGCAGGACCAAAATGTTTATTAATATTGAATTTGTTGGAGATTACTAGTAGTATTTATTCAGTGTGTTTTTATTTAAAGTTTCATATTTTGATACCGAATTGAAAACTCGATTTATCGGTGGGATTTTGAAATAGATAAACCTCTTAATACTTATTCATTACACGTCTTCTTGAAGCAATAAATATAGACGTTTCACCGAGTTTTACTTTTGGAAGGATTTACAAACATTGTCAAGAGGTTAATATTTATTACTCCCTGGAGGCTTTCGTTCGTACTACATATATAAATACAAGAATAAGATTTCTTTAATGTTTCATTTTATTGTAATCGTTAAAATTCAGAGAAAAATATTATAAAAAAATTATAATCTTGTTTCAGGCTAAAAATTCAGTTAGATTTTTTAACTTAACAAAAAGCTAATCTGACGGACTCAAAGTAAGGGTCAAGTTTAGCATTACCCTTACATTGTAAAAATGCCCTCTATGATAATAATAATAATAATAATAATAATAATGGCAGAATACAGAGAAGAGTCCTGGAAACTTGGGGAAACTTGCTGTCTCGAGAACTCCAGTGAAAGACCATCAGCTAAAACTGATGTGAAAAACTCTAATAATAATAATAATAATAATAAAAACGTTAATAATTTTCAAAAACTAATACGCTAAATAAATGATCTGGCATTCCTTTGGTAACCAGAGACAATTTGGTTGTCATTGTAGAATCCATCTTGAAATATTCGATGATAGCACAAGGCTAAATTGGGAAGAAATATACATGGAAGATTTTTTGCAGTTGTCTTCTTGGTAAGATACACTCGCTTGCTTTGAAAATCAGCTTTCGAAATACAGACTTTTTCTCGTGTTTAGACACCCAACTATACCCTGCCACTGTTAAAAAGAAACGCCCAATCATACCCATGAGTTACGACTTATATATATATATATATATATATATATATATATATATATATTCACACATTTGTACATTCTTACGCAGTGGTGACCATGTTGAAAAATCAACTTCATTTAGTCACATTCCATGGGAATATCTTGGTGGGCCTATAGACTTTTCAGCCCACACTTACACACACACACACACACATATATATATATATATATATATATATATATATATATATATACTAACATCAACTAAAAAGTGATAACTTATGGTTCTGTGAATGTTTCTTAAAGTTTCATGCGGTAAACGGGAATATTGTCACAAACATCGGACAGGAGAGTAAAACTCCAGTGACGAATTCAACCATTTAAATAACATGAAACTTTAAGTAACAGAAATACAGAAATAACGCCAAAGATATCACTTCTTAGTTTTTCTACAGCTCTGTTCATAGGCATTCGAGCACTCTGATTTTGTCTCCAACATTGAATTATTGAATTTCTTGTTCTTGTTCTTGTTCTTCTATATATATATATATATATATATATATATAAAGTTGGCCGACTGTAGTCGATAGCGACTTGAAGGCTCCCTTTTCAATACCTACTCCACCGCAACTCCTTTCTCTGGATTTCTCCAATTACTCTTGATACGTACCTTATAATGCTAAGTGTTAAGTAAGTTTTTTTGAGTCTTTGGTATGACTCGAACTGGGATTGGATCCCGCTGTATTTTGTGCAAAAGTTTTGTGAAAATCTAACATATATATAACGGTTTACAAGGTCTCCGTTTTGAATTATGTAGACTATTAACAAAAAAATATCTGAACCAATTCAAATTTAACCTTAGCTAAAAATATAAAGAACTCAGTGAGAACTGAACTTACTGATGATCAGTTAATCGAGGTCGACAACTATTATACCACACGAATCATCCTAGTGATTTATGAAATTTAGTTTAGTTTAACCCAAGACCAGAAATAGAGGACGCCTAGTGAGAACCGAACTCATTCGTAATTAATTGCTAGCCTAACTTGCTTATAGTTAACTACAGGAGGCAACAAGATCAAATTTAATTCAAGATCATGTTCATAGCTGAGCTTAGTTACTGCTACAAAACAAAATTTATAGATAATATACGTTTGAATTGGGAAATTACTTCTTTTCTCGTGATCTCTTTTCATTCCATTTGGATACAATTTTGGTTTCAAATACTTCAATTTTAGATTTAATGAAATATTAACAACGTTCTTTTTCCTGTAAAATGTGTTTAGATATTTTTTCTGTTATGGAAGTTTTTTAACGTCAGAGCAAATTACAAGATTGAATAACACTTTGAAATGGAGTGAAAAATAAGGGAGAAACTGTCTCTTGCAACTGCTTCTCTAACGGAACCACACAAAATCTATACGAGTTGTTTCTCCGTAAGATCGAAACTGTACGTATTCAAGGTGAATTCCGATTGTAACTATTAACAAGAACCATTTAAAACATATAAAACTCCTTTTATTCTAAATTTATATATATATATATATATGAGAGAGAGAGAGAGAGAGAGAGAGAGAGAGAGAGAGAAAGAGAGAGTAGACAAAACTGAAAAGTTCTCAGCCTGACCAAAAATAGAAATTAAATTCCACCTAGCAGTTTATCACAATACATCGTTCTTTGTTTTTTTAACTCTTAGAAGAAGAAGAAAGAAAGAAAGAAAGAAAGAAAGAAAACCAATAAAATAAGCATTTCTTTCTTGTTTTATCTAAGAAGCAAATAGCATATGATAATGTTGGATAATGATATTGCATAAATTGCATACGAATTCATAACACTTTACATGTACGAGGGTCATTAAAAAAAGGTGAATTTGCTTCAGGAGTACGTAATAAGGAACACTGTTTTCAGTTGTATCTTTTTTAAGGAAATCAATAGTAATGTCTTTTCATGTTTCAGAAGACTGCCAGGATGACCTTCTTTGCAGACCGCTGCGACAATGACTTTTCTTTACCGGATAGTCAGTGTTTTTACACACCAAGGAGTGTCTTTTCAACTCAGGTTGGTTGTAGAAAACCTACGTTTAGCCTATTTGTAAACATTTTTGAACTAAAACATGTTTCTCCGTAAGCATCACACATTTTGTAGTAAAATTAAAATGAAGGAGCCCCATGGAATTGTGGCAAACGTGCAGGACGGCAACATAGTAGTTAGTGAGTTCGACCTCCAGTTGTGCTATTATGTTTATATTTGGACAAATAGTTTTGGGAAAGGCATGAACCATTGATTCTCCTAATCTATGAGTTTGATAGTACCGCTGCTATTCCTCTAGAAGGGTCGCTTTGGCATTAAATAACCTTCGAAGTTTGATATGCCATCAAACAAAGAAACGAAACAAATTTTATATAGTTTGCATTTCTCAGCCACCAAAAGTTTGATGACAGACTTTTGTTCAAGCCTGGAGCACTTTGATTTACTGCCATATTGAATAGCCTCAAAAGAAATATTTTTTGAGTGTAGAATAAATTTTTAGTGTAAACCAATTCCAAACAATGCAGAGCTTACAATAATGGAAAACCAAATTCTGAAAAAAATCATTTTGTTTAAAAAAAAAAATTCACATTTTTTCAATGAAAGATGTATATTCAAAGTCATTACATGTAGCCATTAACTCATTGGGTGCCCCATTCATTTGGCCTTGTGCTACATCGAAGCAAAGAGCTTCGTAAATTACTACATGTAGCCATTAACATTAATATATGCATACACGATTGAAACACCTTGAATTAGCATGTATCTTTACATATACTGTAACTCGAATACACAAGCATTTACAATTTATGCTAAATACGTACGGATTAAACTACTATATGCCTGTATTTATACAATCTACGATGTTAAGTTATTGGCATAATCATGTAAAAAAAAGTAAAATTGGCGACCGTAGTCGAGGGTGATTTGAAGGCTCCATTTTCGATAGCTACTACACCAAGGTGTAAGGGGAGGGCGCTACTCCTTTTCCTGGATTGCTCCACTTTACCCTTGATCCTTACCTTATAATCCTGAGGGTTAAGCAAGGTAGCATCAAGTACCATTTTTTGAGTCTTTGGTATGATTGATCCCAGGTCTTCCGGGCCATTGGCGAACACACTAATCATTATGCTAATACGTTGACAGAAATATCTGACACACATCATAGAGTGATTGAGTGATTGATTTTAACGGCATGTCAACTTATCTAGGGTTATTTTTTTCTTAGAAGTTAGGAAATCGCATTCATACTTATTTTTAGTGTCGTTGTTTTTTAAGATTTTTTTACACACGGTTCTAGCGAATTCAAATAAGTTTTAAACAAATCCATTTCATCCATAGAGTGGACCTGTCAGTAATGGCAATAAAGGAGTATTTAACTTTTCCAGAGATTCAGAATTTAGTGTCATACCCAAGACATCCTTTTTATTTGTAATGGTGCCATAAATAGGGCGGGACTCAACACCAATGTTTGTAGCCGCCAAAGCAATTTCTTAGTAATTTACTGTTAAAATCATTTTCATTTACTACAATTATTAATATAACAAACGTATATATATACATACAAAGGGAATTTGCATCTTTGAGTACTGCCTAAATTTATTTACTGACTACTATTAGTCACATAACTAATCTGTTCAGTCCCAACTGTTTTTTTTAATATGCAGGGTTTCTAGTAAAGAGATTGACCGTTTCAAACAATATTAAAACAATATTTCAAATATTAGCACTTACGATACACAGTTTTTAGGGAAATACTTGAAACTTATTTCTCGAAAAGATTTCGATAGAAGCAAGTGTTTCATTGTCATTTAGATGGTCCAAAACAATAGTTGTTGAAAAGACATTTTTCGTGCTTAGATTAAACAAAACTAATTATGTTACTGTTGATTAACTGTATTTAAAACACATTTCGGTAAATCCCGCTGCTAGACTGTCCATCAAGAGTTATAAGTTCCACACGAGACCGGAAATGTTTGAAAATGATTCTTTACCAACTGCTGTTATTACAAAGTCTAAGTGACCAGGACAAAAGCACACAGTGTGATTTCTGTACAGAAATGCAAGGAATTTATAAAGATGAGGATCGGTTGATGGAGTATTTAATTTTCAATGATAAGTCGATTGTAAGCTGTAGTAATAAACTTTAAGTGTTTATTTACAAATTGTATATCGTATGTGATTGACTTAAGTAGCAATAAAAAAAAAGAAAATAATTCATTGAAACTACGTTTCTTTTGTAGTATTCCACATAAATCTTATATCAAATCTATCTGATCTAAATCAATCCATACCAATGATTTGTACTAGCAATTCTCTTCAATGATTTTAACACAAATCACTAATCTTACAAAGACGTTATTCATGGGTAATAAATATTTTCTTTATCCAAGATTTAAAAGTCGGCTTCTAGATGGAGGTTCCCGTGGTGTAATGGTTATCGTCGCAGGATATGGACACGGCGACACGAGTTCAAATCCTGGACCTGACTGATTGCATTTCACATAGCACTAATACCCTTGGGAAAGGTATGAATCTAATTATTCTCCCTCCAGCTATGGGTAGGTTCTTCAGCCTTGGTGAGGCAACTAGTCTAGGAGAAGGAAAACTCTGAATTGAAAACTGTTAAACTCCGCTTAAAAATTGACCTTGTGTCATATCCTGTCAGAGTGGAGGGGTTGGTAAATATGATAGATGCGAACCCTAAATAAATAATTTAAAATATCATTACCAAAAATTGTTCAGTAATAGCAGACAACGGAGAACGGGTAAAACTGAAGGTGAACATTTTCCACTCACAGAACAAGGCTTTTCTTAAGAGCAATATTCCTGAAAAAATTATGTTATGCTAAAAGTTAATATCTCAATATTTTCCTTTTCTGTTTCAAATTAAAAGCGAAATCGTGATCGCAATGTGAGTATTCATGATCGAAATATAATCTGTATTGCTCCAAAAACATGTGTTTTCATTTTCAAAACGTATTTGCTTTTTATTGATTAAATAAATTAAAAGCAAATATGTTTTTGTTATATTCACAGTTTCTTTCTAATATATCTTACTTAGATAACCGTACAATGTGAAATTATGTAAGTACACAAAGCAGAAACTGTCGTAAAAATGTAACGTACAAAATTCTTTAGGATTTTTTATACAAATTTTATCACTCAATCTAGGCCAGAAGACAAGATCTATTTTAAGTTAATAAAAAAAATAAAGCACTATTTAATTAGTAGACTTTGCTGATCTAGTAGATTACAGAGTTAGAGTAAAGTAAATCGAAAAACTAAATAAATACCATGACTTTGCCTGAGATTAAAAAAGTTGTGGAACATGAAAGTTGCAGTAATACTGGTCATAGGTGAAATCCTTTGAACAATCCCCAAAAAGCCTAGAAAATAGAAGGGGGAATTGGAAACCCTAGGAAGATTTTAAGCTGTTCTACCCACAGCACAACTAGAATCAAGTAGAATACTTTGAAGAGTCCTAAATATCCGAGGGGGGCTTGTTGTCACTTGGAATCCAATGAAAACCTCCAGTTACGACTGGTGTGAAAAACTCGTAAGAAGTAAAATAATGATTAAATATTGATAACCAATAACGGAAAAGGATTCAATCACATACACTTACGGAAATTAAAACTGCAATACCCTGAAGGATAATGTCGATATGCATGTGGTCTGAGCAGTAATGATACACCCCTTATTTTGGAACCTGTGAATTTATTGGTTCATATATGTGATCATTTACTGTTTATCCAACTATATCAACTGTACGTTTAATCTTAAATAAATGTATCAATAGGGTTTCAGTTTTATTTTCCATCAGTGTATATCGATATCCCTTTAATAACATATTTTTAAAAATGGCGAGGAATCTGATATAAAAATTATTTTGTTACTGGGACATGGATAAAATTTCCTGCACCAGGATTTAGTTGAGTTTTTGTAGATTTTTAAAATGTGTGTAAATTCAAATATTTTAAATAATTATAATTATTTTAAATATCAACAAAAATTCATATAATTATTAAAACTTAACATGCTTTTGTATGATGTTTTATAATTATTTTCTCTTTAATAATATAGATTTTATGAGATTTAAAATTTCTTTATGAATGAATGAACTTTTCTTGGTGAGTGTCATTTTTTTCTAAAAGTCCGTGGTGAGTGTTTATAATTTTTGTTAAGAAGCGTTATAATTTTTAGGTTTCAACGATATTCTCTCCTTGTGTTATTTCATTAACTGATTTTTGAATCTGAAGAAATATTTCTCTCTGAAAAAAAAGAAAAAGAAAAAAGAAAAGAGATTCAGAGAAGCTCTGATTAATGATATCTATCTATCTATCTATCTATCTATCTAAATTTGTATGTATGTATGTCATGCGTAAATTAAATTTGTAATATCTTTATCAGTACTTCACACAAGAAAATATTCTTATACTGCATGCTTGATTTATACAAAATTTTGATACAACAGAAGAATCTAAAAAGAAATGGTATCCTATAAAAGAAATACAAAAATGGCTTATATTATTCTTTGGGTAATACAAAAATTCTTAAATACATAGTTTTTTGGTGTCTCCTATTTGGACATAGCTCCTTTCAATTTGAAAGATATCGCATTAGTGACTTATCACTGTGATGTAAGGAAGACGAGAAGTTCACAATAAGTCGGCAAATCTCTTCACTTTTGAAAGAGAGAGGATTTACTGTGGGCTGCTGAAAAGTTCTCGGATTAATAAAGAAGAGAATTACCTTTTAAAATTATGTTGAAGGATAAAAGAAACTTTAGAACCGATGAAGCAATGTGGAATAATACGGAAATTTATGTCTCTGGACTCGTTCAATCTATTCTTGGTTAGGCCTAGAACTTTTCAGCATCCCTTCATAATTATTTGTTTTGTGAATACTTTGGTAAACAGCTTTTTTAATCGAACCGCTGTCCGTTTTTTAGATACGATGCTGAAATATTTTAAAATCCTGTCTCATACGTTGTGATTCAAGTATGTGATTTTAATTTGCTATGGTCAGTAAGTGTAGTTTAAAAAACAGACCTAAGTACTTAAGTACAAAGAACAAGAATACATCCAAATATTCTAGTTATTATCTATCTATATGATTGCATATATATATATATATATATATATTGATAATTTGTCAAATTTATGTCTTCTATACGTAAAATGGTGAAGTGTCCATTTTCTTCCTTAAACTGTGATAACTGCCAAAATGACTCAAACTTTTAATTTCTCAACTGTATTTTACAATTACTGGTTTTAAAAGTCTATTGAATGCCACTAGAAATAAATATGGATTTCATTTTGAAGTAATGTTGACATAGATTGCTGGTAGAATCATATATTTGTCGAAAAAAGGATTCTCATCGACAAAGATTAGTTTGATCAATTTTATACAATTTTTATTATAAAAAGCCAGAGAAAAGTTTGATAGAAAAATAATTTTTGTCAGTTTTATGGAAATGGAATTATTTGATTTTGAATTTTCGTTTACGGAGAAACAATTTACTCATATATACCCACAACTTAAAAATTTGCTAAAAATCAACTAATTATTGAAATTTAATTAAACCTTCCGTATTTATTTAGAAAACACTGACTTAATTTACTTTGTTAACAAATTGGCAGAAATATTTTAAGTGGCCATTCCACATTAATTAATGGCATCTCTATAAATATCTATCACAACTAATAGATATCACTCGTCAGAAACATGAATTCCTGATAAATTTCTTTGATGGAAGAAAATCCATTTTTTGTACCTTATTCTTCTCCAAGTGTTCTTCTTTTTAATAATATAAATTTCATAAAAATTGATTGTACCGTTCTTTGTGAAGGAATTAGCTTTTTCTTTATTTTTCAATCGGTGTCAATTTTGTCGATAAGTACGTGGTCCTGTTTAGACTCTCGCTTATGTGATACCTACCCACAGTTTGAGCATTTCAAGAAATTATCACCGTAAATTCGTAATTTAAGACTAAGCTTTCTTTAATAGCGTTAATTGTTAAACATAAGCCTGGAATCACTGACTGAAAAAGGATTTTTGCAATACGTTTTTATACAATTACATCAACAGTATGTCCATCTGTGAGTATGTGTGTGTGTGTGTGTGTGTGTGTGTGTGTGTGTGTGTGTGTGTGCAATTAAAATGTATTTCCTTGTAAATTGCGTGCGCTATTTTCAATTTTTCCAAAATGTCGAGTAATCAAATTTAGAATGAATAAAACATTTATAAAAGAAGAAATATTGCCCCATACACTTATCTAGTAGAATTGTTTTATTTTTTCCTATTTCATTTTGGAATTTGTGGCAGAGTAATGGTTAACAAGCTGGTTTAACTGATCGATTTTAATCGGTTGCTTTACGTAACGAACTCGTCGTTTGACCAGTTGGCTGGGGCTGTAGAATACACCGACTGCTTCTCTGCAGAGGGGTAAGACCCCCACAACGAGTGTCCTATATATGACACTAAACAATCTGATGGTGAGGTTCCAGCAATGCTGGAGCTTTGGGGAATGCGGAGTACCCCTTCATTGCCATTGCTCCCAGGTCCACTCTGGCCCAGAGTGGTAGCACCTGATAAGGGTCCTATCTATGGGTTAAATAGAATTAACAGCGTACTTATGCTAAAATGAATTGTTTGAGTAAAACTGAATAGTTTCAAATAGAAATGACTTTTACAATTAAACCGTACTTACATTTAAACTGCGTGCTTATGCTTAACTGAATTACTTGAAATAGAACTGTTTTTCGACATTAAAACTGTATTTACACTTAACCGAATTGTTACATACAACTGCTTGAATAGTTAGAAATGGAAATGTTTTGACCATTAAACGGTGTACTTATGCTAAACTGAATTGTTTTAAATTGAACAGATTATTTACATAAAAATGGATTTGGCGTTGAATAACCTACAAAGGTTGATATGCCATAAAACCAAACAAACCAAACCAAACCGAACTCGTCGTGTCAGGTTATTAGATAAGTAGGAATTTTTTTTATCGATTTTTTATCGATTATATTTTACTAGCATTGGCCCTAGATGGATACTCATCGATAAAAATCACTTTTAACACTTAATGAGAGAAAAATCTATTTTAAAACATCTAAATTCATTTCTAAACGTTTTTATTACCATTTAAAATTTTTCTTTTCAACTGCAAATGTTAATTTAAAATAAAAAATCAACCCGTTTCTATATAATGCCAGAAAACTAGTTTTTACTTGACGACTCATTGTTACAAGTTCATCATGATATTGATGATTTTCATCAACATATCACTGTTATCTTTGTAATATCGAGAATGATTTTCCGCAAGAGTCCAGACAGAACAAAATTATCACTCAGTTGCTTTGCTTATTGGACTAGGAATTACTTTATTCTCTAAGTTAAAATATCTTAAATGTATTGCTCTAATGACTGTCTTGCTATGATGTATCGTTTTTACTGAATTACAGTTACATACAAACATTCGAATATAATGAAAATTATACTAATATACAGTTATCAGATTTTCCTTCACTTTTTCTTTTTAATGGAATAAATTTATGAGAATTTATTTAAGGGATACACGCGATTGAATATTTTTACCAATGGCTGCCAATTATTCCATATTTGTGTGGTTATATCTAATTGTTTCTTAAGGTTCATTAACTTCCTGATTAGCTTTTTGCTATTGGGGTGATCTTTTTAAAACTTCTGAATAATTTATAAATTATACACATCTCTGAATTATATTCAATGGATTTTTTGTCAAATTTTGTCTGTTTTTTTTTTTTTTTTAATCAACACTTTTTGCTCGATTTCCTTGTTTGATGCTCATTAATACAATTACTAAAATGTCTCTGTGGAATTCCTTGTGATTTGAAATATATGAAAAAAAAAAAAAACATTGACTGATTTGTTAGGGAAAATATTATATCTTTTCAAAATTCTTCATTTGAAATTAGATTTCTATTTCTCCATCAAATTCGAAAATTAAAGTTTTTTACCCACTTAAATACCGGAAACTGAACATAGATTTTTAATAAATAACATGACACTTTAAACATTAAGATACAATTACTTAATAATATCCTCACTTCTAATGTTTTATATATTTTTCCTAGTCCGCAACAGAACTTGGTTCAAATTCAAGAGTTTACCACATTTTAGAAAAACATTTTTATATAATTTATACAGAACAATTAATTCAAGCAATTAATACTATTGGAGAAAATTTTTAATTCTGTGGTGTGGCGTTCTGAAAGGATCATTTCTTTTTGTTTTGAAAGTATAAAGAGAAAGTAGTATAACATAATACTATGCGCGTGCCAGCAAATGTTCAGTATTGAAGAAGCTCTTCGGCGCTAGTGCAAGTCGGAACTTGGAAACGATAGCGTAGCATAAGAAACTTGTATTTACACAAACGAACAGACACGCGCGGACGAGAGCTCTCTGCAGTAAAAAAAAAAAAAAAAAAAGAAAAAAGTTTTTCTTCTTTTTTTCTTCTTTCTTTAAACAGCTCCGGAAATATAAAAAGGAAGAAGTGGCATGTTTGGGACAGAAAATAATAGTGAGGAAGAAAAGGCTAGAAAACAGCGGGAGAAAAATGAGGAAAACAAGGAAGGAGAAGAGTGATACAAAAAAAATAAGGGATAACGGAATCTCGTGGAAACATGAGGTGAAGGAAAAGTGAAATAATGTTTTTGAGGTGGAATGAAAGATTGGTGAAACCAGCATTGGTACAAGGCTAAATTCACAGAGCTGTATGGAACAACATGCACTTGGCGAAAAATTGAAATCATTGACAAAAACTTCAATTAATCACAAAACTGTTTTATCAGTTTTTATATATATATTTTTTTATTAATTAGTGTATTTTAAAAATGTAAATTTATTTCGTGCTGTAAATGTTTCAATTCTTTTTTAACAATTGTAAACAGAAATTTAAAGCTGTAATAACTTCATTTCCGTATTTTGTAAGAAAATACTTTTTCTATAAGATTTTCCCAATACTTTTTCTATAAGATTTTCCCAATACTTTTTCTTTTTTGCTTTGGTGTAGAGTGACTAGTCATTCGACAAGTGCGTGATCATGCCTTAAACATTGTTCAACATGCGCTCTGTGAGGCAAATGTAAATACCGGTAGAAAAAAAAAAATTATCAAGATGAGAAAAGGGCAAGAAGCAGAAATGTATATATATTTCTGCTACGGATTTTTTTTTTTTTTTATAAAAGTGTAAAAATAATTTCCAAAGACCTTAAATATGTTCAAAAGTAAATAACTACTTTTTTTCCAAGGGAATAAAATTTACTAGTACCGTCGGGTAATGATAATACAATCCCAAAATATAGGAACTTACCGATTGTATAGGAAGTGCCGTCCAGCGTAAAAGTGGCACTTTTACATTTTTTAATATGTCGATGTTCATGCACGATATGCTGGCTGCTACACTCATCCATATTGTATATTTATAGAAATATATTTTAAATGTCCGAAGCTGGCCACACTTCGACCACAGCTCTACAAAAAGGTGTTTCCACGTTCAAGTCTTAACCGCACTTTTTTTTTTTTTCAAATAAAAAAAAAAGCTCCCGACCAGTGTTATCAGATTTCCTGCTCCAGAGATAGGCCGCAAAGCACCACGGTGTTAAAAAACAGTAGTAGTAGTAGTAGCAGTAGTAATATAAAACACTTATTGTAGTAGTAGTAGTAATTGTAGAAAGAACGCACAGATAGTATAAATAGTTGATTCGAATTGGCTTCGTTCTAGTCGTTAAAGCAAAACCGAGAAAGAAGCAACTGGCTTTCACCGCAACAGTAGCTATAATCACAGCTATTTATTTACTAAATATTGGTGCTATTCTTTTGTAGTATTTGTAGCATTTCTGTTGCATGTTTACCTCGCTACTGCGGTAGTTTCCGACGCCTTGCAGTGCCTATGTCAATAATCAACACTCAAAAGATCGCTTACTTAAAGTTATCTTAAACTGAAACAAGAAAGTTCTTACTTTAAAATGGATAAGAAATAAATAAAAGTCAATCTATATTTTTAAACGTTACGATTAATTGTTTATGACGGCACACATGTCGAAAAACTGACAACATTGACAAAAGGTAAACAATTCATATTCATTGAAAGTATTTTCTTAAAATGTATATGATTAAAAAGAATTAGAAAAAAAATCTGATGCAAATATCATTTTTGCCCATTTGATATATATATGTATATATATATATATATATATATATATATACAAAGTGTAATATATATATATATATATATATATATATATATATATATATATATATATAAACTGGGTTATTTGTTTTTACGCTTTGTTTATATATATGAAAAGAACATGTTGAAACATTATTTGTTAATTGTTAATGAGAAATACAATGGCAATTAAAAATCAGTAAATAAATCAACTAATTAACCTTTAATATACATTTTGGTATTAATACATAAAATACTGAATTTATCTATTTTGTAAAAAAGATTAAGGAAACGATTTTGGAATATGTACACAATCCTAATTTAATTTTATCGCATCTCAAGATAAGTCTTTGCCTTACTAAAAGCATAACAAATTAAAAAAATATGTTTTAATAAAAAGATATCTATACTATAAAATATAATAATTTTCATATCAGATTGTTTTTCAATAGTTCTTTTTGATTATATGAATTAATATAAAAGAGTATTCCTTCACACACACACACACACACACACGTGTATATATATATATATATATATATATATATATATATATATATATATATAAACAGCTTTATTATATATATATATATATATATATATATATATATATATATATATATATATATATATATATATATATATATGCAGGTTTATGAACAAATTAATTTTTATCTATCAATGTAAATGAATTTCTTTGACAGTGCTTTGTTATATTGATCTACAGATAACTATTTTATTTCCATGCAGGATTCTTAACGATTTACACTTTTTCTATTATTTGGATTACAATTTCAGTTTGAACATAGAGATACTTACTAAGTAGATCTTAAATTGGTTACAGGACTACGAGTTTGGACACCTAGTAAGAATCAAATAAAAAAAGTAATGACTTGCGATGTGAACTTGCCTATGACGTGGTACAATTATTTATTAAGTTTAACTTAATGATGGCATAAGGCCACAAGTATGGGGCATTCAGTGAGTTTTAAACTCATTAATAATAATCTGTTAGGTAAGCTTGTTAACCTTTTCATCATGATGTAGTAATTTTTTATTAAGCTTACTTATGGTACGAGGCCTTTAAGTGCAGTGAGGAGCGTACTTGCTTGTGAAATATATACGAAGAACTCATTAACCATTACATCCCAATGTAAAGTCCCTTGGTAAAAATTTAGTTTTGATTTTGCTCACGACCAGAAGTATAAGTCACCCAGTGAGAATCGAACTCATTGGTAATGATCTGCCAGTCATAACCCAATACATGAGACACGATTGTTATTTACTGCGAATAGCTTAAATGTGGTACAAGGCTGAAAGTATGGGGCACCCATCCAATTCATTAGTAATACTAATAAATCTGATTGTCACTCTGCGAGGAAAGCTTGTAAACCATTACGTCATGACATGCCGTCTTCAGAAATATGAGGCACCCAGTGAGAATCAAACTCACTCGAACATATTTGCTAGCCTTAGCTCGTTGACCTCTATAACATGCGAAACGCTCAAGTTATTAAGTTAAGTTTAGTTATAGCACAGGGCATTTAGTGAGAATTGAATTTAATCGTAATGGTCAACTAGCTTCGATCGCTGACCACAACACTATACGAGACGCCCTAGTTTATGTATAAAGTAACAACAATACATATGCATTGTTCGTTAGAACGTACTAATTACGAGTAATAAAAGTAAACTTTTCTTAAGTTGAGATTTACTGATATCCTGGAAACAATCGTGTTTGTAGTGGTTCAGATTTGAGGCCTTGTTAATGTTTACAAAGCTGTGTTATTTCAACTGGCAACATCTGTAAATGTATGAGCAGTAGTAATAGTTGTCTCAGTGCTTTTTAAAAAATATTGTATAAGTAACTAGCAAGAAAGACATAGGTTTTAAAGGGTTATGCATCGATCTTGGTAACAACACATTTTATATTGGCAATGATAACTCTTTCTGTCTATTTCTATTTATTTGCTCGAATTTGTAAACACACAAACGTATCTAAATATATATGCCCCTCTGTAGTCGAGACCGTCCCGAAGGCTCTCTTTTAAATAGCGACAACATCAAGGTATAGGGGTGGGCGCTACTCCTTTCCCTGGATTGCTCCACTACCCTTGATACGTACCTTATAATGCTGAGTGTTAAACAAGGAGGTGTCAAGTAACATTTTTTGAGTCTTTGGTATGACTCGACCTGGGATGAAACCCTGGATATATATATATATATATATATATATATACTTGTGCGTGCGTGCGTGCGTGCGTGAATATGTGTGTACATGTGTTCGTATGTGTATAAAGAATGTATTATTTTTAAATTGTATTTGTTAAAAAAGGTCAGTTAAAATGGCTAACATTTGAAATTGTGACGAATAAGGTACACAGGCATACACAAAATCAGTTTTAATAAACATATTCTGCTAATCAGTTGAGAAGGTTACGTTATAGCTTCTAGCCTTATTCTTCAAGTTCCAGATCGTATAAAGGCAATAGTCTGGCATGATTGGTAGGGCTACTCTCATTCATTGAGATGGACAGTTTTTTTTTTTTTTTACTGTCTATACTCTCAATCTGAAATCTTATCTGTTCATGTCTGTCTTTATCTATCTCTAATTATGTCTATCACTCTTTCTTTCTTTCTTTCTTTCTTTCTTTCTTTCTTTCTTTCTTTTTTTTTATCTATCTATCTATCTATCTATCTATCTCAAACTATTACTATCAATTTATCTATGTTTCCCCACATACATTAACTTATAATTTGGACAGCTCTGGTTTGGTTTGGTTTGGTTTGTTGTTGTTAAATGGCATATAAACCTTTTTGGGTTATTTAGGGCCAAATTCATCCTTCTAGAAGGACAGTAGTGGTACTATTCAACCCAGAGCTGGGAGGATAAGGTGGTTCATATATTTTCCAACGGTATTTGTCCGAAAGTGAACATAATAAGGCAAAAAGAGTTCGAACTCGCTTACTACGATTCCGCAGTCCAGCATTTTAACTATTACACGACGAGGACACACCCTCTGACAGCTCTGGGGAGGCGCATCAATGCAGAACGGTATAGTGACATTGAACTTTCGCTGTTGCTTTAACGGATAACGGTCCAGTATATTCAGGATATATTTATATTTCTGTCTGTTCCGTCGTTTTCGGAAGAACTTTGCTTTTTAATTCAGTTTCGACGGTTCAGAATTCTCAGTAATCCGGAACTAGGTCACTTATAGCTTTTGATTATAAAGTTGAAGCTTATTTATTCTTATCCAAGAATAATTCCCTTCAAAACGACTGGCTTGTTTACGTAAAGATCGGCACTTTTACCTAGGATCTGAGTATGAAATATGTGCATTTTGTCAAAGAATAAAAATGTTGCTCTCTGTCATATCTGCTTGTGACCATAGCATAGATCTCCAGCTTTCCGGTTTAGATCAGAGCATAGTGTCTGCTCCTTATCTTTCTATTAAGATTAGATGTAAAATCAAGAGCTCTACATGTGGTGTAATGGTTAGCAAGCTAGATTAGCAGACTATTGTCAGTGTATTAGATTCTTAGTGGGCGCTCTATATTTCTTGCTTTGTACCAACTTTAAGCTAAGCTTAGTAAATATATATACAAAATAAAAAAAAAATTAAGATACATATTCCCATAGACAAAATTTGGACCAAAGATTTTTATATTTTATTTTATGGCATATCTACCTTTGTGGGATATTTAGAATCAAATCTATCCTTGTAGAAGAACGCTGGTTGTACAATTGAACCCGTAGATGGGAAGTAAAAGGGGTTCATACCTTTCCAAAGACTATTAATTTGTAAGTGAACGTAATAGCAAGACTGGAATTCGAACTTGCTTACTATGATGTCACAGTCCTGTACGTTACCCACTACGCCACATAAAAAAGAAATAAATAATAAAAACAAGATTTATCTTACGTTTGCATTTACTGTGTTAATATATGGTAAAAATTCTATCGATTTTAAAACTGGTACTAATGTACTTGTAATATGGTCTCAGTGATGAGACAAGGCATGTGCGTTTTAAGTGGCCTCTCATAAAGCTTCGTATTACCATAACAATATATATATATATATATATATATATATATATATATATATATATGGAATGAGTTGAATTCGATGTTCTGCTTCTTGTAGGCATATCTGCTGTGAGACTAAATTCAATCAATATGATATAGGAAATATTAATTGCAGTCTTTGGAGTTGTCCGTCCTGGCGTTTTACATTTAAACTAAATACTCTCGTACAACAATTAATATTAATTTGGACTTATATTTTCGTTCAACTTGAGATGTTCGTTAAATTTAATCTGCTAACCAATGGGTCGTCTTAGCTCTGATAGAGCAGCTGGAGCATTTAATCAGGCTTCTTGGAGGCAAAGTTTTATGTGAGTTTGAACTCTATTGAATCTTATCTTTCAAATCCACACTGTTCCTCGTTGTCGTTGACTGACGGCCTGAGTGAGTTGTGATGAAAAAGCAGCTAGAAATTAAAATGTCAAAAAATACCAATCTAAATTGATTATAATCAAGGTTGACAGTGTTTCATCTAAATATTATTAAACTTTTCAGCATATTTGTAACTGCAACTCAACAGAAACAGTTTTTATTAAGTCTTCAAATATAAGATGTTTGAAAAAAGAAAGACAAAAAGGACAATGGAGTTAGGTTTTGTTTGTAAGGAAGTTACTGCTCTTGCAGAATTTTGTGTTTCCCCGAAAATTGCTACTCAAAAAGAATAAAAAATTGGCACTGACTCATCTTGACTTTATTTCCCAAAACACATTCGCAAAGTGAATGAAAACAGACTCTAAAAGAGTTTGAACACAGATCGCTGATTCCATTGCTAGTTTTTGTTTGTTATTTAATGGCATATCAACCGTCTCAAGTTATTTAATATCAAATCCACCCTTCTAAAAGGACATTAGTGCTACTATTTAACCCATTTCTGGTAGGATAAGGGGGCTCATACTTTTCCAAGTGTATTTGTCCGAAAGTGACCGTCATAGTACGACGGGAGTTTGAACTCGCTTACTACGATTTCGCAATCTAAGGTGTCTCTGGAGGTGTAATGGTTAGCAAGCTCGACTAGCAAATTTACACAAGTGAGTTCGAGTCTCATTGGGTGCCCCTTTCATATGGCCTTGTGCCACATCAAAGCAAAATGCTTAATAAATTACTACTACGATTCTGCAATCCATCGCTTTAACCATTACACCTCGAGGACACCCCAAAAATTTTACTATCAAAACGGATATTATCATGTATTATTTATTGCCAGACTCTAAAATATTAAACTTTAAGATTCTTTGTTATTTAATGCCATATCAAGCTTCTCTGTTTATCTAATACCAAATCCATCCTTTTGAAGGACTTTAGTGGTACTATTTAACTCATAGATGGGAGGATAAGGGGTTCATACCTTTCTCAAGGGTATTTGTCCGAAAGTAAACGTTATTGCGCGACTGGAGTTTGAACTCACGTCCTACGAGTCCAGCGCTTCAACTCCCCGCCCCATTTTCAGTGTTCCTCGTTCTTAATAATTGTTTGATGAACAAAGAGTGTTTATGTAAAATGTTTTTCTAACTCACTTTCTATGTGTGTGTATGTGTGTGTGTGTGTGTGTGCACCCGCTCGCACATGTTACCTGCCTTTGTGGGGTACCTCTGGTGGTGTAATGGTTAGCAAGTTAGACTAGCAAACCTACACGAGTGAGTTCGAGTCTCATTGGGTGCCTCATTCATTTAGCCTTGTGCTTCATCGAAGCAAAGAGCTTCGTAAATTACTACCTGCGTTCGTGGTATAAAAAAAGTGACCTCTAACATCACAGCGTTGTCGAAAACAAAACAATTCATATAAATTCTTAACTATTTAAAAAAAAGATATAAATAAAAAATATCACTATTTCCTGCCATAATATAGTTATTCCGCTAATATTGCTATTTACTAAGATTTGCTTGGTTGTAACACAAGGCTGCATGCATGAGGCACTCAATGAGACCCATCGCTATTTTAGATCTGGTAGATATGAAAAAAATCTGGTTAATTTGTGTGTATATATGATTATTGTTCCGC